>BMAV01025958.1:0-182523 GCA_019973955.1 Trichonephila inaurata madagascariensis
AAGTACTTACCATGCGAATTTTCTTTTCTGTTTCAATAATTTTGATGAAAGCCTACATAAAAATGAAATATATAGTTACATAATTAATACCAAATTTTTTGGGGGTCGCCATGGATGAGTCCCTTTTTTTCTCTCTCTCACTTTTTTGCAATTAATTTTCTTTTCCATACATTTGTTGAAGAGAGTATGGCATTTTTATCCTCTCCACAGATATCTGCATCCATATTTCTTCCCCTTCCTCCCCCAAAAAATCTGGATTTTCTGGTGGTAGTTAGTATGGCGTGGTTTCAATATATATATTTTTTTAATTTCTGATACATTTTACTATTTTTCATGGAATACTGTTAACTTTTAACCAAAAACTTTTTTCAGGTGTCTAAAAGGAGAAGAATTCTCACAGAAGAAATTTTTCAATTGATGAATAAATCAGATTGAACTTAGATGAGAACTTAGTGATCTCTTGGATGATGGCAATGATGCGAACAAAACATATGAATCGCGTATACTAGAACGAGAACCAAGTTCAGATGAGAGCGATGAAGAAAAACATGGGAATATTTGAAATGAAAAGATAATTTTGGATCACTCTTTACCATAAAAGTCTATTGAACACATTCATTACATTGATTTAGCAGTTGCAAATTCTTGATTTCTGTGCAAACAAGATGCAATGTCAAATAAAATTCTTCTAAAAATCAAAATGGATAGCTTAAAATTTAAATTAGAGATAGTTGAAGCGTTAGCAGCCTCTCCACCTACTAACAAAAGTATTTTAACTGATGATGAAGATAACAGTGTTGTAATTCCACTCGCAAAAAGATCGAAGCGTTATAATCCACCTGCTATATATGCCATGGCTTTTATCCTGGCCATTCCAGGATAAAAGGCTTGACATGTATATCCATTTTTGATGTGCTGCTGGCATTTCAAGGCCTCGCAAGTGCAGATTTGAAAACAACGAAAGCAGTTCGAAACATGTGAAAAATGCAATGGTTATTTATACTTGTCAAAAACAAAACAAAAGATTTTTGCAGTAAATAAATAATGAATTAATAAAAGAGTTAATTTTCCTCAATAATTTCCTTATTTGTAACAATTTTAGTTGAGTTAAGATTGTTTCTTCAATCAACTTAGAGCTAAAAATGTATAACTAGTAAAATTTCATGGGTGACCTGTTTCACAGATAACGCCCAACCCGTACGATCGTGCGGGTACCGTCTACATTTCAGGGAGGGAGCGGGAATTTTTTTTATTATTTTTCCCTATGTCATTGGGGTCCATATAGTATTAATAACCAGAAGAATTTAATATTTGAAGATAAAAATAATTCAGGTCTTAAAGCGATATGGAAAGAATGATAACAATTTTCATAACCTATAGTCAAAGACATAACTTCTTAGAAAGATATTAGAAAGATTAGAAGAATGATATTTTTTAGAATTGCATAAACAGAGAGAATTAATATCACATTACTCAACTTATAAGCTATATTTCGTGTCACTGTATGCTTTTAATAAACATGAATATTTTATATTTTACAGTAATTATGAAACAAAAATATTAAGTGCTTAACGTTAAAATAAAAAAATTCCCATTTTATCAGGTATACATGTATTAGCTGCTACCCGCCCATTTCTAAGTGTACTTCATATATTCATACAGGTATAGGACAAAATAATAGGAAACCCCATTTAAAAATTAGTCGTCCTTCGACCGTTCAATAAAAGGCCACCACGTGTCGCAACAGTGTGCCACCTAGTGGTGACGAAGGGGAATGTATCAGTTAAGCACTTAACAGTGCGAGAGTTAAATGAGACTATTCTGTTCTTAGAAAGCTGGATAATATTAGGGTTTCTGATTTCCGGGTTTTTCCCTTCCCGGAAATACATCAAAATTTCAAAAAATTAAAAACAAGTTATTTTTAAATAAAATCAATAATAATTATATAAAATAAGGATGCAGATAAATACTTATTTATATAATGAGCTAAAAAAGTACAAAAATATATAATACATTGATTATTCATTTTTAAAATAGGATTTCAGAAAGCATAAGCAATTCATGCTTTTATCACTCAGCCTAGTTCTAAGCTTTGTGACGAACAATCCGGCAGCAGAAAATGTTCTTTCGGCTTCAACTGAGGTTAGAGCAGTGTTTCTCAAACTGTGGGGCGCGCCCCCTGGGGCGCGAGCATATCGAAAATAAAAGATTTAAAAAATAATTAATTTACTGGAATGAATTAAAACAAAATACTTTCAGACATAATAAAAAATGCACTTTTACTCTGATATAATTTATAGGTGATATTAAGTCATCTCTCTCTCAAAAATAAAAACTTCAATACCTAATTAGCTATCTTTGATTCTATAACCAAATAAAAAATCTTTTATTTGATTTGCTATAATCCCATGATAAAAGTTTTTTTTAAAGTTTTTTTTTAAATCTAAATACTACTTTTCAGAAAAAAAACAAACCCCGACCCAGAATAAAAAAATTTAAACATAAAAGTTCATCACGGGATTATTTTTGAAATACTGCACTTTTGCTGTAATCTGTTTTGTGATAATCTTTTGCCCTTCTAAGTTTTGGGAACAGTTAATTATGCCCCCTTTTTTAGTGTTTGTTTCCATTCAAGGATTTGTGTAATGTTTTCTCTGTTGCCTTTTTCCAAAATAAAAAATTTTTAGTTTTTGGGAAACCACGGAACATTTTTGAAGGATTACTTAAGATTTTTTTTTATATTTCTCAAACTATAAAGATAACGAAAATTTTTTTTAGGCATACATAATGAATAAATTTCCCGGGAAGTGGTCGCGCGGGACAAAAGATCACGAAATAGTTATTCTGAAAAAAACTGTTTATTTGTTACAAAGGGAAAAAAAAAAGCCCTTTAAAGTAAAGTTTATTTTCTTAATTAAATTATTCACGGGAATCACGTTTGTATCTTTACTAAAAATAATTATATATATAAAAAAAAGGTTGGGTGACTCAATAACCCCGAGTCGTGCCTGCTCCCGGAAAAATTTTTTCCTTTTTAAATTTTAAAAAATAATAAAATTATTCTTCAGGAATTTTATATTATTGTTCATTCAACGTCAATTATAAATCAATTTGGGGTTTAAAATTACAATTCGCAAAACAATTATAATTTGAGAATCATTTAAAAATCTTTTTACTTTTTTGTAAACATTGCCGCCACTTGGTTTTTACTTTCCTTACAATTCAGCATTATATCAATTTTTTATTTTCTTATAAAAGAACCTGCAAAGAGCGGGGACTTAGGGTATATTTTAATGTATTTGGGGGTGTGTGTTTCACAGAGTATTTTATAATTTAATTTAAAACTAAATTAAAAATTGGGGTTGTCTTCAAAGTAATTTTTTTAAAAATGGTTATGATTAGAAATTGACTCTCGGTTCTTTTCTATATTGCTGATATCTATATTTTTTCTTTTAACAGCCACGCATTTTGCAATATGGTCAATTTAAAATTAAGAGAAAGGAAAAAAAACATAATAATTATCCCATTACTTAATTTTTTTTTTCTTAAAAGTAAAATACAAAATTTAATACTTATGTTATTAATTTTTGGAAAAAAAAGATCCCTTTTGTACTTTAAAACGCAAAGTCATTTTTATTGCATTCAGTATATTATTAATGTATAAAGGGGGGGATAAAAAATTGGGTTTGAAAAGGGGGCGCCAGTATTTAAAATTTGGGAAACACTGGGTTAGAGGAATTGTTTAAACCTCACACATAGTTTTATAGATTTTGGGGATGGATTTTCAGTCGACCGAACAACTCATCTCTTTTTTCATGATTTTTTGAAACTGGTATTTTTTGGTTGAACAATATGAAACTTTTGTTTTAGAGTAAATTGCTTTTCAAATTTTTTCGTCCAACGTCAGGGTTTTCCCCTTTAAAAAATTTTCATGCTTTTTCTTCGAGTGAAAAGGGTTTGGGATGTTGATTCCTCTTCTTCGCAGAAAACCTTGTCCCTCCATTTGGGCTTGTCAAACCAAACAACTTTATTAGGCAATGGAAATATTGACAGTAACTGCACTTTGATTTTCTCCCAAAATTCAAGTATTATTAATCTTATTAAAATTAGCGTTGGTTCTCATTAATTTTTAGCGAACACTTTATTTTTCAAAATTCTGAATTTTGCTCGTTCCCTTCTCCAATAAAAAAGGAAATGCACCTTCTCTTTGACTGATAATTTTTCTAAGCCAATTTTTGGCTTTAACCTGTTCAATTGTATCGTTTCAAACTCTACATTGGCCGTCATTTGTTCTTCTTAATGTTTAAATTTAAAGCTTTTAAAACTACTGGCTTTATTTCTAAAGACCTTTTTAAGCATTGACAGCAAAATTTTTCCCGCGTGTTTTGGTATCCAAACAAACCCTCTTTTCACAGCCAAACTCTTCTTTAACATATTTTTGTAAAATATCATTCTTGAGGGGTGATTTTCTGAATAATTTTACTACATTTTTAATCTTTTTTAGATTCCCGGGCAATCCCGGGAACGAAGTATGATTCCCGGGAATAGAAAAATTACAGAAATCTTATGATTTTCCGGGAACCCGGAATACGAGGAAACAAACCGGGAAAAGACACCTTATCCAGGTTTGTGTAGACTGTTATAACCCTTGAAAAACCTACAAGGTTGGTTGTTCTGGACACGGGCGCTCCAGCGAAGCGAACTCCAATTAATTCCTTTTTTGATGTCGAAGAGGTCGGATATTATCTGTGTCTCAGTTCTTCCTTTTATTGTAGTCAAACTGCGCGCTCCAACCATAGACATTTTCGAACTCTCACGTCACCTATGAAGTTATGTTTCTACGCATCATCTTTCTATTGAATTGTGTGTTCATTGTACTGAGATCACAATAATCCCTTTTCTGCAATTTCATGGGCCCTATCTGCTTAAAATTTTCATTGTTGCTTAAGTTTTGCACACCAGAAAAAAATATTTTGGGAATTCAGATTTATATATATATATAAAATTCATTTACCCTATTACCTAAAATTAATTTTGATTTTAAAGACCATTTTCAAAGCGAAATATACCTTCCACCGCATACTGGGAGCTATTCAGAAGTACATCTCATATTTGGTATTTCTTTTTATATTGCATTATAGATGACATTTATGAAATATAATTTGCAGATACCAAAATTTATAAAAAGAAATCACGAATTAGGTATATTTTTTCAAAAAAATTTGATAATTTAAATTTATTTTCCCGGGGAAACGGCAGGAATAAACACTAGGTGGGTAGAAAATTTGTAAAACCATTTGTTCTCTTATGTGCTTTAGTAGAGCACAAACGGAAATTTCTATATATTTTATGTTAAGTTGGCACATGGCCACTAACTTTAAGTCAAACGTACTCCTCTGGAATAGTACTCGTGATGCTTAGGAAATTTGAGGATCGTCCTTTGTGCTTAAGATTTTTGAAAATCCAGAAATCAGTTGTGTAAGCCAGTGCTTCTCAAACTTTCAGAATACGCTACCCACTATTCAATCATCATCTTCATCGCACCCCCCCAAAAATAACAATGTATTGAATTCAATAATACTATTCTTTTACATAAAGTACTTAGGCTTAAACCTCTTATGCGCCACCAACGTATATAAACGTCTCGCTCAGCCAAAGCATTAAATTTTTTGGACGTATATCGACTTTCCGAATACATTTTTCTGTGCAGTGCTATTCCGAAGGCCGGTCAATAAAAGACGATTTTTTTTGCGAAGGAATTACTTATTTCAGAGGATTTGCTGATTTATTGCTTTTCCTCCCTCCGCTCAAAAAAAAAATCAAAATACGCTCGTCTACGGGGAAACGGGGTTTTGGGGGGTGAATAGCTTATAAGTAAGTATTAATACACACAAGCCCATGGGGTCACTCATAATTATCAAACTTGTTCTTAACTTAGTATTGTTAAACTAATAATAAAATATACATTGTACAGTACTGATACATTTATAAGTATATTATATCAGTGTTAATGTGTATTCTATATTTTATTATATCAGAAAGTATTTTGTTTGTTTACTTTTAGTAAATTAATAATCTTTTAAATAATCTTTTGTTTTTGACTTTTCACACAATATGCTGGCGCCTCCTTCGTAGAGTTATCACGCCCTTCAAGGGGGGCGCGCCCTACAGTTTGAGAAACGCTGGTGTAAGCCCAAGTAGTGTAACACAAATTATAAGTGGGAAATTGGTTATAAGTATACATCCCACGACCTTATAAAGCAGTGTTTCTCAAACTTTCACTATTGGCGACCCAATTTTCAATCATAATTTTTATCGCCCCCTTATACAATAATAATGCGCTTTGGCGCTAAAGCTATAATACGATCTTAATTATAAACCGTATAACAAGATAAGTATTAAATTTTTTATTTGTTACGTTTAAGTAATATTTATTTTAGGCAAATTATACTATTAAGTAATAGGATAATTATTGTTATTTTTCTTTTCTCTAATTTTTAAATTGGATCAGATTACAAAAAAAATATTTAATTAAAAATGTATTTCCTCCATCATCTATTTTTAAACGTATAAATGTCATTAGAAAAAGAGTCTAGTCTATGTTGCTCTCTATCATATCCATCACATTTGGCATTAATATTTAAAGCGAGACTTCAAAATGTTTTAACCTGGGAGAGCAGGTGCGCACTCGATACTAATGTTAATAGTTGCTGAGTAACTGAGTCACCCCAATGTTTTTTCGTTTTTTTTTTACAATTATTTTTATTGTACACGATAAAAATCACAATTCCAGTGAATAATTTAACTAAGAGAAAATATATACTTACCTACTTCTAATGACTTTTCATTTTTTCTTTGATAATTTGAGAAAAAATCCATTAAAACTGAACTAAAATGTTTCGAAAGTACGTAATCTTAATAAAGGACACAAATTACATACACTTTTCGCTAACATTACAGGAATGATATTTGCAAGCAAAACCGTCATATTTTGTTCAAATTATTATAGTTTTGCTGTCCTTTGAGCCCTGAGAGACTGCTCCCGTGTATAAAGTGTATTCAATATAAAAATATGGTTATTAGTTTTATAAAACGAATTGAGTACAACGCGTATTTCATCATGCTTTACATGTTTTAGAATACCCATAAAAATAAATCTTAGCCAAATAATCCTTCAAGGACAGAACTAATCGTACCAATAAGTTCTTAAGTCAAACGATGAAAACGATAATGACTGACACAAATCTGCTTCCTGGGTGAAAAGTGAATAAGTCTTCCTTTTCTTTCTACAGCTAATGTACAGCATTTCAATAATAATAACAGTGATGAATTTTTTATCTTCCTAGAATTTTTTCTTTTGAATCGGGTTTTTTTTTATTTTTTTTGAAAGAGTAGTATTTTAGTTTAAAAAACGTAATAAAAAAAATCTCTCATCGTGCCATTAAAGTAAATCAAACAAAATGGGGTTTTTTTTATTTAGTTATAGGATCAGATATAGTTAATGAACATATAAAAGTGGAAACTTTTATTTTCGATGAAGTAATATCGCCAGCTGATATATATATAAATTATATCAGTGTAAAATCGTATTTTTTTATATGTCAGAAAGTATTTTGCTTACTTCGTTCCAGTAAATTAATTTTTAAACCTTCTGTTTCCGATATGCTCGTCCCCCTTGTAGGGTTATCACGCCCCTAAGGGGCATGCCCCACAGTTTGAAACACTGTTATAAAGGGTTAGTGGTAAATATTTAATGCGTTTAGTGATTATATTGGGGGTCGATAAATGAGTACCAAGCTGCTTGGGAACTGAACATTGAGGTTTTCGTCAGACTGACCACTTGATCGAAACATCTCAACATGCACCCCAGCGCCTAAGGTCACGTAAACTAAGGATAGGCACATTAGGCCTTGGCTCTTGGTGGGCTGTTGCGCCACTGAGTTCAGTTCAGTAATTATATTTTAATTTTCAAATACTTTACTAAAACTTGAATTTTATTTGCTCTATCTATAACAAGACAAATTATTTTTTTATGAGTTAAAAGATATTCCACTCTAGATCTAAATTCGGAAAAGTTACGGTACGTCGGACTAAATTTAAACCCAATCAATTCCACTGTAGAGGTGTTCACCATTAACCACCCCTGAACTTTAATTTACAAATTCACAGAAACTGCTCTCCATAATCGACGTCCATCGGTCATCACAATTCACTGCAGCCTCTTACTCCCACATAAAATTTCCATGTACAAACTTCACAATTTCCTACCCTAATGACTGTCCACTCACCGGACTTCACAAAACCTAATTTATGCAGGAGTAGTAGCACCCCCGGGCATTCGATTATACCTCGTCTATCGCCGCATTATCGTCTGACCAACAGATCGAACGGGGATTGGAAAATGATGTGACAAATTATTACGTAAATTAGTGTACATTTTAAATTCGATCGCTGAGGGCGGAAGAGGTGCAGGAAGGCATGGTAGAAGGTATTGTAATTCAGCCGCGTGAGAATCGAATTTTCATTTTCTCAATCGATGTGGAAACTACATTCTCATCACATCATTATCTGTTTGGCCAATCGTCGGCTTTCATCTTTTCTCTTCATTTCGTACGCTCCCCCTCCCAACTCACCTCTATTACCTGGACATCACGTGGATGAAGATGGGTGGAGGGATTCTTTTCAAATTGCGCCACATTTGGGGACATAGTCCCATCTAAGGACCCATTACTATAAATTGTACATTTTATTATTAGTTATAAAGTAAAGTAGTGCGTTAGTAATATTACAAGAGATCTTTTTTTAAAAAATATATGCCGCGATCGAAATATTATTCTGTTATGAGAACAATAAAAAATTTAATTACATTAATCGACAAATTCATTGTCAAATCCTTCAATGCATTAATTTCTAGACTAAAATCTAATTAATTTTTATATTATGTTTACTTCTACGACCCCGGCTTGTAACCGAGTGGGTTCGGGTTCGCATCCCGAGTAAGACATGGTTGTATCTTTTTCAGGAAAGAAGTCGGTCTCTCTTTCGCCTGTAATGGATTCCCGTCTCGAAAGGAAAGCAGCGCACCCCTTCTTGTTATATGCTGGGATCAGCATCGGTAATAAATGTGTATATTCTTCTGTTTGTATTGTATGCTTTCTGTTCTTCTTCATTTGTATTTCATATGTTCCCAGGATAAAAAAACAACCGTCAACAACATTATGTTTACTTTAATCTATCAAAGGCTTTAACAAAAATTTCATTCATTTCTTTTTCCTTTAATAAACTCCGGGAAATGTATTATTTAAGTTGCACTATTTTGTACGGAGAACAATTTTTAAAAAATTAGAATATAAGACTTGAATTCTTATAGTACATCCCACGAGATTTCGCTACATATTCTGAGTGAATTGGGTATATTGCGTTGAACATTTTTGAATTAAACAAAATTATATGCCAACCACTCAGGGACGTCTATAAGGCCAGACAAACCGGACCCCTGCCCGGGGTGGCAAATTTTTAAAGGCGGCATTTGGATCGAATTTGAAAAATATTTTTTTTTGTTACAAAAAATTTGACATATTTTCTGAAATATTATAGGGTGTGCCTTTGGTATTTCATTTAACGTAACTTATTATTTTTTTTTTATTCTGTTCTCTGTATACTTAATGAGAGACAATTTTCTTTTATGTTGAAGGGTTCGAGGCGAGAGTATATGTTAAAGCATGAAATTTATTATGTTTACATATCTTTCACTAGTAACTTACTCCCCATCCCTGAATGAGCTCACAAATGGACATTCATTTCACCCATACGATGTCCGGTGTCAGCTATCCAAAAGGGGACAAGAGTAATAAGAGGGTTTGGTAGATAGAGAACCCCAGGAGATTTATTTTAGTCTTGAGTGTAGTTACTAAAAGTTAAAACAAACGCTTGTGATTCCCACCATCAATGGACTAATTTTCGAAGAAATTGGCCTGCTTAAATGGAGATTCCTTCTCTTACATTTCATATTTCACTTGTTTGAAATAATATCAAGTAATTATGTCCTCAATTTCGAATTATTTTGAATTTTTTAAAGCTTAAAATAATATATATATATATATATATATAACTGTAATAATTACAATAATTTAATCTGTAATAGTTCTTGAATTATTTAAGGTCCAGTCCTTCAGGACAACCGTGTAATTATTTTAATTGGCTACCCGCCTACCGGGGACTTTTGAAACTAATCCATCCACCTCCAAAATCTCGTGATGTCCTGCTTCATATAAATAGTGAGACTCTAGAAAGACCACGCTCTCTTCCCTTTTCTCTCAGTAAACATGTAGCCAGCCGGCTGCCGCGCGTTGTGTGTTGTTTTTGTTATGTGTAGTGTCGTCCATATTTTATGTTTACGTGTTTCAAGATGTGAATAAATTGGAGTTAATAAATTACAAGACTGCTTCTTCGATATTACAGTAATCGCCCACTCGTCACTTAATACAGGAATCACTCAACACCGGCCACGCTCTATCCTTTGGTTCGCCACATTAACAACATCCACTTGCCACAACAAATTATGCTACACGATAAGCTTTATTATATATATATATATATATATATATATATATATATAGGGAGAGAGAGAGATGGAGAGAGGGGCAGCATTTTCCATCTTTGTCCGGGGCGGCAAAACTATTAGAGCCGGCCCTGTATCACTCCTTTCGTTTTTAATGTTTTTGCTTAGAATGATTTAGCTTTAGAACAGTCATTCACAACTTTTTTTGTTATTTTTGTTTGTTTTTTGTTGAGGTACATTTTTAGCAATTTCAAATTTTGGCAGCACATTAACATTAAAATAAGTTTAAAAGAATTTTACTTATCTACAATACACTATGTAATATATTTTATGATAATAATTTTCAATGTTAAATAAAATAATATGCATGCCAAAGACAACAAAATGTTTAGTGAGTAATTAATTACAAATTAATTATAAGAATATATTTAATGCGACATTTGAGCCAAATGATTTTTAATAATTTCGTTTATATTTGGTCATAAAAATGATATATAATGCCGCTTTCATTTCGTCATCTATATATTTATTTAAAATTATCTTCTTCCCTTTTTATATATTTGTTAATGACAAAAATCCGAATTCACGCAAATAAAATATAGAAAATTGTAACAATATTTAAGCTTTTTTTTTTTTTGCTACAATGAGATAATTACCTCTAATTTTAATCCAAAGTGAATTAAATAACTGAGTGAATATTAATGTCGCACTGTTCAGCTACACGAAGGCTTTGGGTGACGGACAACGTAATTTTGAACCATGGTCAAGTGACGTGGACGACACCTGAGCTGGCTCCCCCCTCTCCTAACTACCACACCACACCAACGGGAGGACGTTTCAGCTCTCGACAGATTTAACATGCATCGCTGCCCTACACGGTGGGTCTTTAGTGGTACTGGGCACGATCTCATGACATGTGCCTGCCATGATCCGATACCTTGACCACTGGGCTACCGCAGCCTTTGTGAAATAATTGACACTTCTGAATGTTTTGAAATTAAATCTCGGTTATTACTGGTCAAAATTAGTTTTTCTTCTTCATTCAAAGTTAATTCATACACAGATGTATCCGTACACAAATAGATTACGAACCCAATCAAAAATTTTTTTATATCCATCTCTCCACGAAATAAGTTAAATATAGCAAGAATGCCCTTAACTTATTTCTATAAAATGATTGAATGATTCGGTTCCGGATTTTTTTTTCTCACAGAGTATAATTAATAATTTTAAAAAACTTAAACGGCACGCTTCATGAATTAGGCGGCACACAAGAGTGCCGTAGCACAGTGGTTGAAAATCACTGCTTAGAAAATCACTCTGACTGATTTATGTTCGTTTTTTAAGCTTTTTTATATTTATCCTGCTTTGCTTTTCGAAGAGAATTGGTGACTAACAAATTTAGATTTAAAAAATTAATGCCACTAAATGACTTCCAGAAACAAAGTATAATTAAATAATTGTGAAAACCTATTTAAAAAATATAAAAAGATATATATATATATTTGAATAGAGCAACTACCACAAAAAGAGCTTTGATTTCGGCCATATGAGATGGCTGACGATTCCATTGTCGTAATCACGGAAAAGTAACCTATCGACTTAATAGGATACGACCCTGCATTTTAACTGTCATACCCGAAATAATCTCGGGCACAGCATTGGTTTTCGAAAATGTCACGCCCGAGTATTACTCAGGGTAATTTTTTTTGAGTGCATCGTATTGTGTTACCCGAATATATATCGGGAGACGTTTATTTCGGCTTCATCTCTTTGTCAAACCCGACTGATTCTCGGGAAAAGTTAATGTGCGCTCAATTCAATAGATGGCAGCACTTTACTGAAGACTTCAAAGAATAGAGGTTAGAAGTTCTTTGGTTCAAAAAAATTCGACAATTTGTGTACCCAAATCATCAAAATAATTTAACAGTTAAAGGGGAAGGCATGTATTTTTCTTACAGAAATATTATATACTTAATTTTCTTTTGTTTCTTTTTGAATAATGCTTTAAAAGTGTTCTGTTTAAATAGTCTATCTTTTATTCCATGAACGCGCGATCATACTTAAGTTATTGTGTTAGTTTACTATTAAGGCCGTGGTAGCCTATTGGTTATGGTCACGAACTCGTGGACACAGTCATGAGTGCGAACCCTAGTCCCACGTAAGATTCACCACGGCTAATGCACGTTAAATCTGTTGTGACTCAAAGTACTTCCGTTGGCGTGGTGTGATAGTATAGAGAGGGGATTCCAGCACAGGTATCATCCTCGTTACTTGATTGTGGCTCAAAATTACGAGGTCTATCATCAATAGCCCATGTGTTGCTTCAGAGCGTCATAGTAACTCCCCCTTCCCCATATTCATCAAAAGAAATATGCTTACCGAATTTCAAGTATGTAAATCTAATAGTTCAAAAACAGGAATATTGATCTATAACACCCTTTAAGTCCTCGTAATGCCCTTTGGGAATTGATCTTCGCAAAATCCATTCTTAGCAGATCTCTACACCATAAGAGGAACATGCATAGCAAATTTCAAGTCTGTAAGTCTAATAGCTTGGGAGATATCGAGATGAGTGAGTAAATCGCCATTCTCCTTTATGTACTAAATATACTAGCAGTTATCCACCCGCTCCGCTGAGTATTTCATGATGTAAAATATATAATGTTTATATATATATATATATATATATATAATATATATATATATATATATATATATATATATATATATATATATATATATATAAATCATTGATATCAAGTCCTAGCATTAACAATTCGATTTTATTGAAAAATATATTTATGCCTGCAACTCTTGCCTCTTAAAAAAAAAAAAGGACAGAACCTCTAATTAATAATTTCTAATAATCTTCAAATTGAAGTAGAATGATTTTTTGCGCTCTCGTAACCCTACCACCAGGTGGATTTTCTCAAGACCAATTTTCAACGAATTTCTTCTCCATAAAATAAACATGCGTGCCAAATTTCAAGTCTAAATCTAATAGAGCAAAAGCGAAAATTTTACTATCAATATGAGATAAGAGTCTATCTCCAAAAAAACATTCTTAGCAGATTTCGATTCAACAAAAGAAACACACAAATCAAATTTCTTTATTATATAGTAGTTAAAAGGGGGAATTTTTGTCAACACCCCAGTAACCCCTTTTCCCAGGTGTTTTCCGTAAAATCCATTCTCATGGGATCTCTATTTAACAAGAGAAACATGCTTAACAAATTTCTAGCCGTAGGTCTTATAGTTCACAAAACGGGAATATTTCTCTAAACTCCCATGACCCTTCGCAATCCCCCCCTTGAGGGCCGATTTTCCCAAAACTCTTTGTTATAGGAACTCTATTCCATGAAAGGAATATGCCTGCCAATTTTCAAGCAGGTAGGTTTAAGAGTTCAAAAACGGAAATATTTATCTAATATGCCTCTTAATCTTCCGCAGCCCCCCTTGGAGGTCTATTTTCATAAAAACTATTTCGTAGAAGATATCTACTCCATGAAAGGAATCTGCGTACCAAATTTCAAGACAGTACGTCTAATAGTTTAAGGATAGAATTAATTATCTACAACGCCCCTTAAGCCCCCGCAACGCCACTTGGTGGTCTATTTTCGTAAAAACCATTTTGTACAATGTGACGGTCTCACGCGTCTTTTTTTTAAACATAACCCTGGGTTCTTTGACAGCCAAGATTAAAGAAAACTTTTCCAACCCAAACCAAAGGGAAATGCAATTGAAAAAAGCAAATAAGATAACCTTTAAAAAAAACAGAAATTTTAGTAAGCAGATGGAATTCAGAGAAAGTTATGTTTAGAAAAGAGATAGAAGGGGTTTAATTGACGGCCTATAAAGATTTCCGATTTGTAGCCTTTCAAAGGTGATACTATTGCCGTGCCTAAAATCTCTCTGAAAGTGATTGAACCTTAGCTTGATTCAAGGTAGGACTGATTATTTGATATTAGAACTTGTAATATTATCAGAATTGTAAGTAGGCGGATAATATAATTATTTAGATAAGTGATCAAAGTACGCGATCAGGTTTAACTACAGCTGTGTGTGTGTTTGGTTTATTCTCACTTAATATAAGTTTATCTAATTTATTAGAAATTTAAGTTATATTCTTAACAAAGTCACATTAAGAATTTTAAAATGTCGATTCATTTCGAGAATCCCACACCTCTAATTCACGCTGACAATCAAAGATATGGTCGCCATAGAACGACCATATCACAACAGGATCTCTACTCCTTGAAAGGTATCTCTGCCTACAATATTTCAAGATTGTACATCCAACAATTTAAAAATGAAAATAATTATTTATAATGCCCCTGAGGTTCGATTTTAGCAAAATCCGTACTTAGTGGATCGCTATTCTATGAAAGGAACATGCCTACCAGATTTCAAGTCTGTAGGTTTAATAATTTCGAAGATTTCGTGATGAGTGAGTCGCTTTTTTCTTTTATATACATAGATAACACGGTTTGATATAGCACAGTACGAATTAACAGAGGCACCTCTGCACTAATAAAATGATAATAATTCAAATAGTTTTAGTTTAAATCAAAAATCAAGAAAGTGATTAATGTATCTAACCCCTTAAGACAAATATACATTAGTCTGAAAAATTTATGAAATGAAAAAATAATAATAATAATTACCTATTCCATGAATACTTAAAAAAAAAATTGTCGCGATTAAAACCATCAAGAGAATTATCTCGTGAAATGAATTATATATATAGCTCAGTTAGATGCAATAAGTGCAGGGAAAAAGATAAAGATACACCATAATAGCAAAATATAAATAGTTCTATTTTAAAAAATTATAAATGTAATACATTTCAATTTTACTGGAAGGTGCTTTAAAGTTAGTTTTATAGTTTTGGAACAAAAACTACCCAATTTAAATTAAGGTCGTAGTTAAACTAACTGCAATATCGGGCTATTACAATTTAAATCTAAATTACACCATTTATTACCATAAAATTAAATTTAAAACAATTTTCAGTAAAATTTATTCGTATATTGACACAAATAGCTGTAGTTTGTATGAATTAAGGACATAAAGAGATTTTAAGTAGGTTTACTTAAAAATATAATTGATGGTTAAATATCTTAAACATCTTTAATATTATTACTACAGATATATTCCAGAATCTTTTACAAATTCTCCATTGCAATTTCTAAAATTATTGTAATTATTTAGTCCATAAACATATTTTCCTGAATTATTTCATCAAACAATCCATTACGCTTTTCAAATAGCTTTTTAAAACATATAAGTCGGGTAAGATTACAAATTCCATCATTTATAATTAGGATGAAAAGCAAAAAAACAATTAGTTCATTTGAAATACCTTTTTCTCGCTTTCTGTTCACTGAACCTGTTCTTTTCGTTAAGATTCTGTGTTCATCAGTCTTTTACGCTGCACAATCTGTTCCTCTCGGTTTTCGTTTTATAGACAGCTTAGCTTTTCTTTATGCTTCAGAACGTGTTCATATTGTCCCTTAGATTAAACCAGAGGTTCCCAAACTGTTTTGTCTCATAGACCCCTTGCCATGTTTTTCGGCTTTGTGTAGACCCCTACTTACATAATATTAAATTTTTGCAAATTTATCAACATAAATGTTTTTTGACAGCTGGTATAGTACTACATACTTTAAAAATTTTATGTTTCTAACTGTAGTTAAAAGTATAGAGTGTTTAAAACATAAGAAACACATGAGAATTAATTAAATTAAAATTTAATTTATATATGAAATAATTGTTACATAAAATAACTAAGTAGCAAACCAGTTTTTAATGGGTGGGATGAATCTGTTGCTTCAATTACAAGTTTTCAACATTTGGCTTTAATCTTTTCAGGTTTAACCCTAAATCTCCTCAGTTGGTAGTATTCAATCTTTCTATTTTTCTTTCTGTTTTTATTTTAGAGATATTCAACAACTCTGAAACTCCTCCTCTCTTGGAAAAGCAATTAAAAACTTCCTTGAGATGTTCCATAATTCCTTGAGACGATCCACTACCTATACCATTCGGCTACCGCGGCCACATTTAAATGTTGAACATAGGTTAAAACGTCATTTTTCTGGCAGATTGCCTGTGACAAATTGTTAAAATTCAAAAACACTGAAATTATGTGTGTGTGTGGTTCTTTTTAATAAAATTTATGCTGTTGCCTTGTAACTGCAAATTAACCCCTGAAAATTTAGTAAATAAAGGCTCCTAAATAGGTAAATCTGGTTCATATACTTGATTAATTTTCGTTTATAATTAAAGCCACGATTTGGTTTAGGCTATCGTGGACCCCTAAATTAGTTTTTCGCTGACGTGGACCCCTTGCGGGTCGTCATAGACCCCTTGGGTTCCATATGGACCACTTTGGGAATCACTGGATTAAACTAATGGGGCAATTGGATACTTAAGTGAAATGATAACAACTCTTGCTTGTCACACAATTCGAGAATTTATTCTTTGAACTGAATATTTCTTTAGCTTTTATACACAGCTAAAACTTTCCATACATAATACAACAAATTATGCACAAATAACTACATTTACTAATAATAATCTCTAAGAAACTACACAGGAAACAAAAGTCACAAGAAAACAACAATTCGCTTGCAGCCGGACTCGATCTGACAACCTTCCGTTCGCGAGTCCGATGCTCTACCAACCAAACCATAGCGCTCACGATTGAAGGGATCTATTTTTGCTACAATATATTTTCCTTCATTCTAGCTTGATTTGATCGTTGTTGTTGCTAATGCAACCTGTCTAACGTAGTCAGGTAGCCTTAGAGTTCAAGGTAATGAACTTGTGGCAGACGTGTCATGATTTTGAGCCTAGTGCAGTGGAAGACCCACCTTGTAGGGAAGCGAAGCGCGTTAAATCTGTTGAGAGCTCAAGCGTCCTCTCATTGGTGTGGTAGTCAGGAGAGGGGGTGCCAGCTCTGGTGCCATACTCGTCACTTGACCATGTTTAAAAATTACGAGGTCTGTCGCCAAAAGCCTACATGTAGCTCAACAGCGCGACGTTAATATTCACTCACTCTTTGACGTAGACAGATAGAGACCCCGAAATTCATCATGGCAAAGGGCTAAATGTACGCCTGCAGTTGTCCGTAGCTTTGAGCACAATGCAGATGACAGTACGATTTGGCTCGCTTCCTCACAAATTTTGAGGGAAATCACCCTGGGATTGGTCAGGGGCCACCAACCTCTCTTCCCCTTCCACCAATCTTACGAGAGATCTTGTGGTTCGACAGCTATTTAGAGTACTCCCAAGCCGTGAAGGCACTATGCATTTACAAATACTCACGCCTTCTCCTGAATTCGAACTCAAGCCCTACGACACAGCAGTTAGCGTCGCTAACCACTATACCGGATGAACGCTGATTTGATTGTTTATTAATATTGCACTTTTAAAAGCTACAGTAAGGTTGTTGCCGACGGATCTCGTAATTTTGAATTTTGGTAAAATAACAAGAATGACCCCTGAATGCAACTACACTCTCAAAACACCACATCAGCATGAGGGCTTTAATTATCATCAGATTTAACGTGCATCAGCCTCTATGCATGGTGGGTCTTCAGGGGCAATAGAACTCGAACCGTCGATTCGACAACCCGGGGAAAGATTTCTCTACCATGACAACTCGACTATCGTAGCCGACTGTCTGACATTGATAGCTAGATTCGAGAGCTTTTTATGCTGTTTAACAGATCGAAATAAAGATTGCGTATTTACAGCAAAAAAACATTCCTCACATATTTATAAACACTTTTATTTTAGATTTTTGAGTAAGAATTCTTATATTTTGTCTTTTCGTTCTAAGCAGAATATTGAACGTTCGAATTACAATTTTTATTTAAATCACATTTGAAATTTGAATCCTTTTATGTCATTGTGCCATAAGTAATGTGTGTATGAAAGAGAGTGTGAATGTATGTATATGCATATACATACACACAATATTAGCCATTAAAATTGTTAAACCAGGAAGGTGGCATATCTCGCACATGAAAATTGCATGAGAGAGAGTCAGGAAATAGGGTCGTTCTTAGGGCACCAAGATAAAAGGAATGGCGTCATGTATCATCTCAGTCGAATTCCGTTTCTATATACAGCATCATGATGACGGGGTTAGTGTTTGGCAAAAACGTGGAATACACACATACACAGCTAGCATTCGATATAGTCATGTCGGCTCATTGCTTCAGAAGGTGCCATTGGATATGCATCTCAATCACCTTTTATTCATATTGTCGGCATTTTGAACAGCAACCATTACATTTCTGATGTGTTAAGGTCGGTACCTCTACCTTATCATCCAGGCCTCTTCAACGCTAAGTTTTAGCAAGACAATTCACGACTACACATTGTCTGTGCTATCCTGATTTTCTTCGATACAGAACACGTTTGAATGTTGCCTTAGGCAGCACGTACTTCTGATGTTTCACCAATTTATTTTTTGTAATGTCGGAAAAATGATAAGTATAACAATAGATCAGCGAGTTGTTATGAAACTTCCCATGAAACTTGCAAAAATCGGTACTGAAACTTATAATTTATTGAAACAAGTGTATGTCAATGAAAGGTTATTGCATGCACGTGTTTTTGAGTGGTTTAAGCGTTTTCAAAATGCCCGAGAAGGCGTAAAAGATGATTCACGCCTGGATCACCCTTCCACGTCAAAAATGGATGACAATATAGAAAAAAATCGGTAATCTGGTTCCATTTGACAATCGGTTAAGTACTCATGCAATTGCTGAGACTGTAGGAATTGACAAAGAGTACTTACGGCAAATTTTAAATAACAATTTTGACGTGCAAAAAGTCTATACCGATGTATGCCTAAAATTCTCACACTTGACCCACAAGAAGCTCGCAAAAATATTTACACTATCACTCTGATGCCATTGAAAATGACCCAAAATTATTGAAAAAGATAATAACGAGTGAGGAATCGTAGTTTTTTAAATTTACTATCCTGAAACGAAGCGTAAACCCTTCCACCGACAGCCAAAAAATCTCGAATGTGCAAACCCAAAATTCCAAGAAATGATGATTGTTTTTTCGATATTCATGGAATTATGTACCTTCATTGGGTTCCTGAGAACATCAAAATATTAATCAATATCACTACTTTCACTTTCTTGCTGAACTCTGTAAGATAATAAGGAAGAAACGACCAGAAATGTTGAGGGACATATCATGGGTTCTCCACCAAGGCAATGCGCCGGCTCATTTTGTATTGTTTGCCAAGAGGTTTCTAGCCAAGTACAGCATCCCAATATTAGGACATTCGTTTTCTTTGCTGAATCTTGGGCTAAGTGACTTCTATTTGCTTCAAGAAACATAAATCTGCATTAAAAGGAACATGATTTGAGTCCGTTAAGGCCGAGAAAGAGAAAGTGGCACGCGTTTTGAAGGAACTCACACAAAAAGACTTTCAGCACTATTTCGAACAATGGAAAATTCGCATGGAGCGTTGTAGGGATACAGGAAGTACATTGAAGGTGATATATGTATAAAATCAAAATAAAAGTTTTTATATCATAAACCTCGCTATATAATAGCAACACCTTGTGTGTATATACTCTTTCTTATACACTACTGGTCATTAAAATTTCAGCACTACGAAGGAGGAACGATACAAACATTAAATTCGCTCAAAAGGAAAAAGATGCTTGGGAAAAAATGATTAACATTTAAGGGCAATCAGACTGTGAAAGAGAAGGAGAGGAATGATATCTCAAACTCTGTATAAAAGGAAAGTTATGCAGCGGGTTTCTTATTTGAAAATCAAATTTGAATGTTAATTGTTTTTTAGAAGATCGTATAATATGCTTCATATATAAGAAGAAACTGCTACCAATACATAACCTTAAATGGATTCAAAGTACAAGTAACTTCATTTTATACAACAGTCTCTTGCGTATGCTACGTCTATCTCATAGTTGCTTATCTGCTATTAAGTTACGGAGGTATTTCTCTTTGACATTGAAAGAATCTCCAAACCCTTTTAATATTGAAGAGAGGGAAGAATATGAAAATTAATTTAATGAAAATAAATATTTTATTTAAAAAGTGACCGCATCCTTTTCAATCAACCATCCTTATAATAATGATTCAAAAATTCCACAGCACGTTACATAATCATATTAAGGACTAGTTGGATTTAACGAGTGTAAACAGCCACTTAATTCATGTAATGATCTTTACCGAAATTAACCTGAGAATCCAAGATTTCTTTCCTCGTTGCAATAGTTTGACTCTTTTGTGTTGAGGGGAGGGAAGAAAAAAATTTGTCGTGAAATAGAACTCTAGTGTCGCGGAAGACCTGCCGTGTAGAGGGACTGACGAACGTTAAATCTGCCATGGCCCAAAAGTCCTTCCTTTGGTATCTAGTTTGGGAAGAGGGTTGCCAGCTCAGGTGTCGCCCTAGTCGCTTGACCACGGCTCAAAATTAGAGGTCCGCCACCAATAGCCCCCGTGTTGGTTTATAGCGTGAAGTCAATAAACACTCATTCGCTCAAGTACACCACATATAAAATTTAAGTCAACCCATTCTAAACGTTTCCACGGGCCTGGCATGAATATGGAAGTTGAGTATCAACTTAATATTCGACCTCGTCATTTGACCATAATTCAAAATGCAACACATCGGCTGTTGTGAGGATCTTGTGTTGGTATAGAAATAGAGTCATTCTTAATTTTACGTATAGTAACAATGGTGCTCTAGATTGATTGAATATTAACGTCGCACTGTTCAGCTACACGAGGGCTTTTGGCGACAGACCACGTAATTTTGAACCATGGTCAAGTGACGTGGACGACACCTGAGCTGGTACCCTCCTCTCCCAACTTCCACACCACACCAACGGGTGGTTGATTTCAGCTCTCGACGAATTTAACGTGCATCCTTTGCCCTACACGGCGGGTCTTTAGTGGTACTGGGTTCGAACTCGTGACAAGGCAAGCCACGGTCCGATACCTATACCACTTGGCTACCGCGGCCACTCATTTTCACTAAAACTCGCAGAAGAATAATGGGTAATCTACGTGTAGAATTGAACTAAAGTGTGTACTCGAAATCTTCGCCTGATGTGGAAGTTAAGAGAACGAGGTGCTAGTTCAGATGACGTTTTCGTCATTTGACAATGATTCAGAGTTACGGGGTCCGTTTCATTCGGTCTTAAAGCGGCGTTATTTTAAAATTCGCAATTTTTTTTCTTTTATATATCACTCTATTTTATACATGGAAAAATAAAACAATATAATAACTTAGTTGTTAGCTAATAATAATTATTCATTTCGATAGTTACTAATTATATTCATTTCCAATAAAACAGGGACATACACGTTCTCTATTTTCTTATTTATTACTAACTACTCCCCCCTCAACGAAATTTCAACCTTCCATCAATTTCTGTCCGATCCCCCAAACATTCCACTACCGATAAGAGGGGGTGGCCGAATAAACGGGGCGTAAAATAATGACCAGCAGTTATCGGCCGCCCGTCTTCATGTGGCGAGTCCACTCCACGTGGAAGCGTCCAGCAGATTAATTAAATCGGCGCCCAGAGCAATGAAATAATTAGATCCCGCAGCAACGCATGCTCCGCTGGCGACGATCGTCTGTAATTAATTCCGCGCCATCACGCCACCCTGACACACACGCGAACGACCCTCTCACTATCTGCAGACGATATTCCAGGACCTCGCACGCGGGTTTCGAAGACAAAAAGGGAGCCGAGGAAAAATTCATTTTAATAGGAAGCGCTTCCATTGGATCTGTTTAAGGGTTTGTTAATTAAGAGTTTTATGCGGTGGGGATGGACATTTAATTGGAATGTGGAATTATTAAATTTGTGATAGGTCGAGAGGAGGTAGCGGTAATGTGAAGGTGAGGGAGGTTGGGAGGCTTCTCGCTTGGGGTATGTGATATTCGATAAAAGGTTTGAAAGGTAAAGTAGAATGACAAATTTGAGGAAGCAATAAGGAAGATTTGTACTTACGTTCCGTTGTTCTATTTTTACGGGATTACAGATTACATAGAATTAAGGTTTACTATGCGTTAAACGTAATTTTTACGTAGCATGGTGTTTTATTCTCGTCACTGCAAAAGAACACGAGGCCAATTGCCTACGGACCTTATAATTTTGAACATCGGTCAAGTGACAAGGACGACAGCTGAGCTGACATCCCAACTCCCACACCAACGGAAGAACATTGAACCTCGACAGATTTAACGTGCATCGGCCCCCTCTACGATTCTGGTCTATAATGGCACTAGAACTCGAACCCGCGACACTCCGGCGATGAGTTCGAGACTATAACCACTTGACCAGGAGTGTCCAACACGCGGCCCTCCGACTCTTTTTTAAAAAATTTTAATTATCAGGTTTTTAGTTTTTTCATTTTGAAATTTATTTGAGGGGAAATTATATATATATATATAATATCTACAATGTATTTGCCTGAAACCTGTTCTTGTTAAAAAATGAATCCTTTTTGATAATAGAAATGTCCTTTACATTAAAATATATTTATATTTTATCAAACAATTACATTTGATTTTACTATAATAAATTACTTTTTAATAAATTCGGATTGCATTATGCATATCCTTTACTATGGATCGGTACATGATTCTCGGTGTGTGCAACTTTCATTTCTCCTCCTCCTTTTCTGTTTTGGAGTGCTTGCAAAAGCAAGAAGGCAATCAGAGATGTTTTTAAAGTTTAAAAAAATATTCAGGACAGTTAGATAAAGGCAACGTATACTTAATCGTTTGCGCGAATGACAGCACTATCAAATTTCTACAATGAGTTACACGAAGATCAATTCAAAGAGAACTCCATGTTTCAAGAAAATGGCAACTTCCTGTAATATATTTAAACATTATTTGATCATTTTATTATATTATATAAACGATATTATATTATCTGTAATACCGTATAGAGTGAAAAATAATGAAAACAATAATAATTCCCTCTGTTTTAAATTTTCACTCCAATAAATGTTTTTTTGTTTCCAAATCTGATATAAAAGTACATATTTTTATGTGCGGCCCGCGAGGTTATAATGTTTTTCCGAAGTGGCCTGTAAGGTCATTTGGGTTGGACACCCCTGCACTAGACAAAAGTGGCCATATACAAGTCTCGCATCGTGCTAGAATGGATCCATGCTAGATAAGTGCCCAATGGCATAACGGGGAATATTAGACCCCACCCCCAGTAAAGTCAGGTTTTGGGCCCCCTGCAATGCAGGGGTGTACGTTACGCCACTGGAAGTGCTGTGTTATACAGGATTACCTGTATGTATATCTATCTATACGAGTGTGGGAGACAAGATTACACATCCGTGTTATAATAATAGTTAAAATATCATATTCATTTGAAAGAAATGAAAACAAACAAAAAACAATTTAAATAAGGGATCAACCCCCTCTACACAAGTGATCTTCAGTGACACTAGAGCTCGAATTCATAACATGCAGGGTACGAGTTCGTAACCATAACCATTAGGCTACAGCGGTCACCATAGTGCGACCATGCTAACTCAGATGTCGTCTTCATTACTTGATTATAGGTTAAAATTGTAAGAAGATACCAATAATCCTTCACGCTGAATTCATAAATTACGATACAGTTATTTGTTTCAAAGATGGAATTACTTGTATGTGAGAACCTACTATTAGTTCACACTCTCCCTATATATATATCTTGTTCAAATGTTCAATCGTTAGTAAAATAATTTTTATTCATCCACTCAAGTTCAAATACATTTTTTTAAACTTGTAGTGGGTGACACTTGATGTTAATACAGTTTTTTCAAATATTAATCATTGAATAATTAGTAACAAACAAAAATAATAGTCCAACACCATATATAAAAAAGAAAACCGCACGTTGTGTCCCTGCAGCGCGTTGGACCTCTAATCCAAAAGTTCTGGGTTCGAATACCACCTAGAATGGCCTAATTTCTGAGAATGCGATTTCTTTTTACTCTATACTATTTTATTGTAATTAAATTTAATTAATGAATTTTAAAAAAAATAGTCCAACACCGTGTATATGGAAAGGAAAAAATCGCTTTCTATTTTGCCACTTAATATTGTGATTCTGTCATGTATATACATATTCATATTAATTGTAATTATTTAATAAAAAGTAACTAATATGAAATTTTTCTTTGTTGACCTAAGTAGTTAACTTAATTTTTTTTACATTACTTGTTAACAATAGTAATGATGCAAGTGCTGAAATTTTCACATCGAGGAATTGTTAGAAATTTAATTCATTTAGAGATTTAGACAAATTAGATCTATTTAAACTACAGCGTCTCAGCCTCTATTTGCCTCCTCTAGTCTTTAAAAAATTCTTATGTCCTCCCCCCCTATATATTTATATATAGATAGATATAAATGAAACTTATATGAAGATAGAATAGATATAAATGAAGGTTTTTTAAGAAATCACTCTAGAAAATTATTATTAGTGCAGTTAAATAAATTTTCAAAACTTACAATGAAAAACTGAAATAAAAATAAAAAATTTAGTGAGATCCCTGCACTTGTGATGCTTATTGTAAAGAGATGAATATTAAAATATCCAAAAGCAAAAAAAAGCATACTTTTTCATATGAAAAATGTTTCTAAGAAATGATGCTTCTAAAGAAGAAACTAATAAATCATCAAATGAATTTACTTACCATTCATATATCACTAATATTTATTTAATTTGTGTATTTTTTTTTAAGCAACGGGACTTTCATAACTATTTTACAGACATTCATTTTGAATTAACACCAACGATTAATAATATAAACCTAACTGCAAAACATTGCAGAAATTTAGATCCCAGCATTAATTATTTCGTAAAATTCAAAACAAATAGCTCGATTATGTTTGGAAGGAATATTTTATCGTCACGCGGATAGAGATATTTAATACTTTTATTACAGTTTGTCTCACGTTACACAACCAAGTTGTGAAAAATATTTTTATAATTGGGTATATACCAGTGTTTCTCTAACTGTGGGGCGCGCACCCCTTGGGGGGGGCGTGATAACTCTACGAGGGGGGTGCGAGCATATTGAAAAGTCGAAAACAACAGACTATTTAGAAAATTATTAATTTACACTGAAAGTAAGCATACAAAATACTCTATGATACAATAAAAAATAAAATACACATTTACACTGATATAATACACTTCTAAATGTATGTGAGTACTTTACAACGTATTTATTTTATTACTAAAATTTAACAATACTAGGTTAAGAACGTTTGATATTTATCAGTGACTCCATGGGCTTGTGTTAACACTTATCTTTATAATTTAAACGATTTATTACTGAGTCGCTCAGAAGCCAATGCGGTTAAATCCATTTTTGATAACACAAAATGGACTTAACCGTGACCAGCCTCTGGCTGCAATCGATCTCTTATAACTGCCGATTAAAAGTTGCGCGGTTCGCTCCGTTTTCCACGTAGACGCGCGTATTTTTGTTGATGGGGGGAGGTCTAAAAAAGCAAATCTTTTTAAGCACTGTTAAGGTCCTTTTATTGCATTCCAAAGCCTTCGGAAAAATTTTATGGATAGAAGTGCACAAAAAAGATTGTACTTCGGAAAGACGTATATATACGTCCAGAAAATTAATACTCCGACTGGGTGAGACGTTCATATACGTCGGGGGCACTTAAGAGGTTTTAGCTTTAGCGTCAAAGTATAGTATTATTGCATGGAAGGGGCGCGATGAAAATTATGAGTGAATATTCGGTCGCGAATACTGAAAGTTTGAGAAGCACTGATATATACGCTCTACATGAGTCCTATTTCGAATTGATCCCTTAAGAATCAAATTGCCTCCTTGTGGGGCAATTTGAGAGAGCTGATCTAAACTCTGAGACTAAAAAGAATTTCATGATAATAAAATTTGATGTTGAAATCATATTCGAATGGGGGAGGGGGGAGAAGTGATTAGTTCAACCAAATTTTAGTAACATATACTGACCTCGATTATGGGGGGGTATGTTCTAAACAACACGTAGACGAAAACGCCCAGGATTAATCTCTATGGTAGCAATTGAAAATCTTTTTGTCTAATGGGTGTTGAACACTAAAGTCTTCAGTAACTAAAATTCTACTATATTAAACAAAATGATCTTTACAAATAAAACATCCAAATAGTTCTTAGGATCGTAATTATTGAAATTCAATGGATTACTTACTCAAATATGCTGAAAAATTCGTAAGAAATTTCTTATAGCCACATCATGGCTCATTTTCTGTGAATTGTAGAGTAGAAACATAGCAATCAGAAGTTATAAGTTCGAAGCTCCATCTTTTACGAACGATAATATGAAATATCGTTATGTGACTACATGTTAAAAGTAATGGTATTTCACGTAGGAAGTTGTGACTGCGAGTGAATATGAACGTAGCACGATTCAGCGATGGACCTCGTAATTTTGAACCATGGGCAAGTGAAGAGGAAGACACCTGTATTTCAAGTTCTTTATTCTTCTAATACATAAGGTTCCATGCAATTTTAAGCTAAAATTCTTTTGAAATGTACTGGACTTTGCTCAAAAGGCATCATAATGAATGCGATAGATTTCCAGCATTATTTTTGATAGTGACAGAATCATTCTAAGTCAGGGGTACTCAAATTTTTTTCTTCTGGGCCGCATACAAATGTCAGCTATTTTATCAGCATATACATATGTTGTTAGAAATTTCACACGCCAGACCCACATCATGAGGAAAAATAAAGGGGGAATTCAAAATGTGGGAAAATTGATCTACTCAGGCGGACAACACCTGTTTTGCTTTTGAGTATTTTTGTCACTAACACTGAATTAGAAGCATTTAACACTTCTTCACAATTTCTGCATCAGTAAACGGTTTCAAATTATTACTAATAATATAACAAACTTCATAAGATGTCTTTGTTACCACTGACAAAAACACTTTGTTGCTGTTGCAAAGATTATTCAAGAAAGCCTATTTATTACCTCTTGAAAGAGATCTTCCGAGGAAAAGTGCAATATTGAATTACTCATTTTTATTGGCATTTTTTAAATACAACACTTTCGTGACAAATCAAACAATTACTGATCCATGTTTGTTTTTCACTACAAAATAGTCAACCTCCCAATCGTCGTGAAGCGGTATATTTTCTTTGGATATTGTTAGCTTGCAAGGTATGAAAGATCGTTCAAAATTAGTTCCACCCATAAAACCTTCACTGCTCGACTGTTATCACTAACCGTAACAGTTACAAATAGAAAAGAATATCAATTGGCACCTGTACGACATTGAAAACAAAAGTGATTTATTGGACTTTTGACACAAAATTTTTAATATATTGTTCTTAAATAAGTAAATTTTTCAGAGCAATGTGCATTGACCAGGCCACCTTAAAAGGCTTGATGGGCCACATGCGGCCCGTGGGTTGAGTATCGCTGTTCTAAGTATATGGTAGTTTGTAGGCAAGTGTTTATTAATGTTGCGCATAAAGCAAAAAGAGGTTGATAATAGACATAATTTTGAACCAGCCAGGTGATGTGGACAACACTTGAGCTCTGGCACCCCACAGCACAAAAATAAAAGCTTTAAGCCACAACAGATTTAACATGTACTAGCCTCTTTACACGGTGGAGCTTCATTGGCATTGGGACTCGAACCCATGACTCAAAAATGCTGGCCACAAGTTCATGATCATGACTGCTAGGCTACTATACCCATGAAAGTCCAAGAAGATTACTTTGAAAGAAAGTATAAAATTGAATGAGTATTTTTCTTATATGAATAAAATATTTATTGAACACAAAACTATAACAAACCTCGTTTATTTAAAAGTATGATCAGACAATTTCGAACTGATACTCCTCAATCACTTAACTTAAATACTTTATTACAGAAGTTTGAAATGTGTGTATTTAAGTAACAAATTCAACCAATATTCTGCACAAACAATAAAACATAAATGAAAACATTCTCAATATGATTTAAACATCTAAAGTATGTTATATGTACTTTAGGGGGACACAGTATAATTCAATTAACAAAAATTAATAAAAAAAAAAATATATAAATTTTTTAGCCTTATATATTTATGTAGGATATCCCATTTGTAAGAAGTTAGATGCATATCACATTTTACCGGGGTCGGCAATTCTAATCAAAACAGTATTCCACGTAGCGCCATCTAGCGTCCTTTTTAAAAACATACGACATGAACCTTTTTTTCTCCAGAGGCCCATAACCCGTCGAGAGAAGTCGTGTTTCGCGCGTCAGCCTCCATTTCGTCCGCGCCAGGCGGTAAATTAATAATTACCATAACGAGTTCTATCATTTTAATTCGCGCGCCAGGTGATAGCAAGTCTTAATAGCACCATAATGAGAATTCCATTTAATCTCAATTGCCTCCCTTAAAATGTGTGATCCTAACTTCCCTATTCAACTTCGAAGCCTGTTTTATCTAACTTTTCCTATTCTTTTGAAATATTCCCCATGTAAATACTCCCTATAATTCTTAATAAATTGTTTTAGTTTTCAACTAGTTTCTTTCTTGAATATATTTGTCTACTTTATTCAAAATTAACTAACACACCCTAAAAAACCCTAGACACCACACCATAAAAAACCCCGCCATCTGAAGAATCAATCTTTTTGGAAGATTTCGGTTGGATTCCCACAGAAATAATTGGGGGATCATGGGATTGATTTAAATCTTCTTTTTCCTAACCTTCCTTTTTGAAAAAAAATTTGGCTTAACGCTCAAATTGGGGACGCTGACTGAAATGTAAACAGGCGGTTTTGCCTCTCATAACCATAACAAACTAACATTTTACAGTGATCCTTTTGATCCAGTCAATTTCAAGCTTCATCTACCGTATCCAAAGAAACTACGTTTCAACAATTATATCAGGTACTGTGTTTTTGTTATTCTTCATTAAGAAAGAAATCTCTAAAAGAAAATTTCAGAGCCATCGTCATGTTGTTAATAACAAAATTGTGTTTGAATTTTTAAAGTGATATGTAATTCATATTTTAAAAGCATAATGTTTATCTTTAAAATACTATTTTCTATTTGTGCATATTATTTAATCGCCCGTATTAAATTCTTTGCAAGTATATCTTTTAAATATTAAAATCGATGAATATTCAAGGTTATTTTAACTTTTACCCGTTATTCATTTAAAAACGAATTGATTTATTGTATTTGATATATGTTGTACAATATATGCAAAACTAAGGATTTCCGTTTTTGTTGCGTCACTGACGAGCTGTTACCTCTACCATTAGAAGTCATAAATCCATCATTCTCAGGATAAATATTTCGCAATTTTCGATTACTGATCTCTTTTTACGTTTTTCCCGCAGCTGTTGTGTAATAAATTAATCATTTCCTGTATTTTGAGGAAGAAATTACACTGAATTATTTTGCTTTTCATTTAAACATCGTTCATTTTTATAATTTATTGATAGAAACATCCTAAGGTAGACCAATTTTAATGGTGTACTTTATCATTCAATATATGAATATTTTGGGTTCATTTTGACAGGAGTATTATGCTTTCTATTGAAACGGGTGCTTATTATTAGAAATTTGATGATGAGAGATAGATCCTGAATGATTTTTATTTTATTGGTGTAATAAAAATATATATATGAGCTTTTTTCATAGAAGTGACTAACTTCTAATTGTTTCATTTCGAATGATTAAATTCTTTTTCATTTTATAATAAATTTAATCTCAGTTTTTTTCAAAGCAAGATTTACTTTAATTTATTTTTACTTTCAAATTCTTTTATTATAACAAAATTAACTGATATATTAAATGTTTTTATAGAAGTTTTTTTTTTTTGGTTGAAATTAATAGTGAAGTATTTCAATTTAAAGTATTACGTTTTAGCTTGCACTGTTGTTTTTAAACATTATTGGTCTAAGTATTTTTTAAGCGTAAAGTTTTAGGTATTTCATTGCATTTTTAATGTATTTTGGTGCATTACAATTTTATCTTAAGAAATTTTGTTAATTGAAAGCGAGATTTGCTGTATAGTGATACCATTGTTATTGTTGGAACGCGTGACGGTTTAGTTAATTTAGTTACTAAATAAAATTAAATTTAAATTTTTAAAAATGGCTATCTCGGCAAAGGTCGACGTGAAGAAGATTTATTCGTCTTAGCCACAGAACTAAATTTAAAATTCGATAAATCTATGACCATCGCTACTCTCAAAGACCTAATTACTAGTAGTGAAGAATATGACGAAGATCTAACCAAAAACCTACACACAACGATAGTAAGAGGATCGTAAGGCCAAGGAAGAAAAATTACGCATAAGAAGAAAGAATACACATCGAAAAATTGAAGTTTGATGAACAAAAACGTAAAGACAGATTTGAATTGGAAAAGTTGAGGATCCAAGCGCAATTTAAATTAGGTGCTTTATTGATACATCCGAGAGCAGTAATACTAAATTTCACGTCAAAAAGTCAAAATTTATACATCGTTTCGATTTGAAAGAAGACATCAGTCTTTGCATCTACATTATTCGAGAACGTCAAAAGCGCAGATACTGGATATAAATCAAAATTTTTGGGTTTCTCATCTGTTAGGCTTATTACCGGCTGGAAATATCTCACATGTAGCGAGAGCCTGATGACAAAGCTCACTCTTACGAACATGTTAAAGACTTACTACTGAAACGTTTTAAGCTAACACCAGAAAATTTCGACAGCTATTTGTTTCTCATCAAAGGCTCCTGAAGAAGAACATGGATTGATTTCTACCATGAATTAAATACTTACTTCAACGGTTGGATAGACGGTTTAAAGATAGATACTTTCGAAAAATTATCTGATCTAATCATAACGGATCAACTTAAACGGGGAAAACACCTTTCGAATTTAAAAGAATATTGTAGATGAATTAGCAAAATATAGACTCTCCTGTTCAATTAGCAGAAAAACTCGAAAAAGAATTCAGAGACGTTAAAAGACACTGAAGCAAAAGGGCAATCCATTCACTTGAGAAGAAACAAAATTCAAACCCATTGAAAAAAAACTCTATGAATATGAAGCACCGAGAAAATTCGGAATACTATAGCAGAACAGATAAAGTTTCCAAGCGTCAACAAATTTCAACAAACATGAATCTCCAGTCACCAAGTACGAAAATGTTCAAGGACGTCAAGACAATGCACAGAAAAGGGTATTACTGGCAAAATTACGAAAAACACCCAAAACTACAATGCTCAGACAATTATTCCAAAGTCAGGAAATTCAAAGAACGTCAGGAAACTTTGCACACTCATCGTTAAGGAAGGTTTACGTACTAAAGAAATATTTTTCGGAAAGAGAAATCACGGCGCTTATAGACGGTGGTAGCGGTACCATAAGTTTGCTGCGAGAGAACACAAGCAGAAGAATCATGGACCCAACAAAATTATCGAAGAATAAAATGGCACTTCTCACAGGTATTGGCGAAGCACACAAGGGTGACAACTATCGGTTCCTTTGAACGCATGAATTTGAAATCGACCAATGAAAATTATTCATTGACTTGTATGTGTACCTACCGATAAATTAAAATTCAGAAGCAGTTATTGCGGGTCAGACCGCTTTTGGAACAAGCATCGATAAGTTCACGAAGGAGTTAAATTCAACAAATATGAAAATCAAGCACTTATACAATTAATACCACCAAATATCTGCCACGAAAATCTTCAAGAAGAGCTGGAGCCACCGTCATGAAAATTGCCGAATTAAGAAGGAACCGAGAAGTTAATGCAAGATTATAAGCCGAAAAATATAGCATCTACCGACGTCTGGCCAGAATTATTCTGAAAGGCGAAGAACCAGTCTATACAACCACCACCATTCGACTAAGCGTTCACGAACAAGAGAGGTAAATAAACAAATAGAGGAATGAAACCAAAGAAGGGATTATACGTCCAGAGTTCATCCAGATATGCAAAGTCCGATCGTAATGGTAAAAAGAAAGATAGATCGTCGAGAATGTGTATTGACACAGAAGAAGTTAGACAGAAGCTAGTGAAAGATAAATTTCCCTTACCTCTCATCGAAGATGTTTTGAACTACTGCAAGAAGCAAAGGTATATTCTACATTAGATTTACGTAATGGCTTTTCCACGTTATTTGATGTTGACGAAGATTGCAGAAAATATATCGTCCTTTGCTCGTCCCAGGCGAACCAATTTTGAATTCAACAAAGTTCCTTTTTGGACTGAGCACAAGTCGGGAGTTTTCCAACGCTATGTTTCAAAGTATATTTAGAATCTTACGGAAAAGGGTGTAATCAGTTATTTGGATGATCTCGTAATTCCAGCAACTGAAAACCCGAAAAGGGAGGAAGGTCTAGAAAAACTTAGGTATTTTCCGAAATTAAGCTAAAAATCACGGTTTGGAAATTAAATTCAAGAAATGCCAATTCTTAAAAAGACAATGAATTTCTAGGTCCGTTGGAAAATGGAACTATTAATAAACCATCTACTCGCGAAGACACAAGCTGTCCAAAAATTCCCCACGAACCAACAACAATAAAACAAGTCCAGGATTTTCTTGGCTTAACCCGGTTATTTTCACTTAAATATATCAAAAGGACTATTCAAGCGATAAGCTAAACCACTTGGCGATTTAACAAGAAAAATCCCTTTGTTTTGGGACTCTACAAAAGTAGCATTTGAGAAGTTAAAGAATATATTCAAGAAGGCCCTCTTGCATATTATCTACAAATATGGCGGAAGAACTACAAGAACAGCGTGGATTTCTAAAGATAGCGCCAAAAGAACTATCAAACCATACAATCGAGGAGCGAAGACATACAACAAAAGAAGAGATATTAATGTGTAAAGAAGGCGATCTGGTAGCCATCCAAAAGGACTCAATTTGGAACTGGACTAAAAACTACGGCCAGGGAATACCCAGGTCCTTATAAAATAACTAAGTGAATTCCTAAGACTAAATTATGAAGTGGAAAAGGTTAGGGTATCCTGAAGAAGGACAGACCACCACCTCAACTGATTGTAGAAATATTTTTGTCAATTAAATTTTGGGTTGTGGTAGTATGTTAATCTTTCTCATCAATATATCCTTTTAGAAATTAATTATATATTATCTGCGGTAAAACTTCGTTTCAATAATTATCTTATATTCGTTTTAACAATTTATATATTTTAGTATTATTCTTTGCCTTTCGACCTATTTGAAGGATATTTTTTGTGTTTGTGATTTGGTATTTGGGTTAATTGCAGAGTCGCCAATATAGAATATTTACGGTATTTTTTATGTTTTATTTATTTAGATCTTTGAATTGTAAAATGCTCCGGGTATGCATACTTTTTCATCTGTATATTTTATTATAATAAGAACAATATTTCTTTTTGGATTTATTGTATAGCATTTGCATATATTTAAAAATTTATGGTTATAGCTGGGTCAATTTGACTTTCTTTGAAAGTAAATAATTTCCAAGCATTTGTGAGCTGAGAGACCAACTCAGTCAGAGGAGGGTGATTTTGTAGGATCATCCCATTTGTAGGAAGTTGAATCATATCACATTTACGAGGGTAGGCGATTTCTAAAAATCAAGAACGTACATTTCCACAGCATCAAGCGCCCATCTGGCGTCCTCCTTTTTAAAAGGCATGAACCTTTTCTCCAAAGGGCCCACCAACCTTGATGAGAGAGAATGCGTGTTTAAGCGTCAGCTGCCATTTAGATCATAGTGATGATCACTAATAATTACCATAGCGAGTTCTATCCATTAGATCCGGCGCTTAGTGGTAGTCTTAATAGCACCATAGTGATTCCATTTAGTCTCGAATTGCCTCCCTTAAAAAGTAATGATCTAACTTCCCTATTCGAAATATGTTTTATCTAACTTTCCTGGCTACACAGCACTTTGAAATATTCCCCCATGTAAATACTCCTATAATTCTTAATAAATTGTTTTAGTTTTCAACTGGTTCTTTTCTTGAACTATGTTGTCTACTTTTCTATTTCAAAAATTAGCTAACACACCCTCCCCCTAGACACTGCGCCATAAAAACCCGCCATCCTGAAGAATCCCAATCTTTTGGAGATTTAGGTTGGATTCCACATTTATTATCTCACAAGAATTTACGGCTCTGGGTAAAATCTTTGCGATAACTTTTATGCTCATTATTATTCATATCCCAATAGCAAACAAAAATTAAAACTGGTTTATCTCAGGGGGAAAAAACAGAAAAAAAGGGGGGTTCATTTCAAATGCAGAAGCTTCTTTTTCTGTAGTCAACATTGATATTTTTCCCAGCGGTTGCATGTAAAATGTGGTATGCATTTTCATCGAAACAACCTTATTTTTAAGAAAATAGTTCAATTTATAACTGATATTGTTTAAGATTAATTTCAATAAATATTCTTTAGATATAAATCAAGTTATCACAAAACCCATCCCAATTTTTTCTCATTTATAATTTGTCCTATTTGCAAAATCAAAATTCACATGTTGTTGAAGTAGTATTTTAAAATCTTTTCATGAAATTTTAAAATTAAATGGTTTACCTTTTTTGGTATTTTGACCATACAGACTGTTTCACATGTTATATATACATATGATGCAAGCAAAAAATTTGTAAAGGCCATTAAACTAAATATTTTTTAAACTAAATATTAATTATAAATCACACCATGTCCCTTTAAACAAACAAATTTGTAGGTTTTGCAAATGTGCCATGGAGTTCAATTTAAACTCAAGTGCAGAATACAATATAAAGGTTGGGAACCTTTCTCAAACTTTATAAATGCTAGGCACATTCATTGTTTGTATTGCACTTAAAATAATACACACCCCCTTCTGAATTTATAACCCAAATCATACGCGACTTGGAGCAGTAGCCCCCAACCCCGGGGCCGCAGATCAAATAGTACCAGGCTGCCTAGATCATGTTAAATTATTTCCATTTTGTTTACTGTGGTCAATTTCCCTCCAATTTGTACAAGGAAGTAACTTTATATTTTATGTTAAAGCACTTTATATTCATTTTTTGGTGTAACTGTATTTTAGCCTGAAGGCATAATTAAATACAATTCAATTAAAATTAATAAATAAAAACAATCTTAAAATATAAACAATCAATGTTGACAATTATCAAACGTTGACTAGTCTGTGGGAAAAAAAGGTCGGCGAGCACTGACTTGGAGGTCTAAATGAGCTAAATATAAAGCATTGATAATGAATATGCTTGTGGAACTATAAGTAAAATAGTGCAGCTCATGTACAGAAACTAATATAAGGTCTACAAAATAAAGAAAACACATTTAAATGCATAAAATCATTTTATTCTTTATACCCCATTTACACATCCAGTCATTCACTTTATACAACTCCTGAATATGAACATGATCATATTTACACTCATGCCTGATAAAACTTGATGAAAAAACAGAGTATGAAATAAAAAAGCTGTATCAAATAATTTATGAAAAATTCTGAATGTCAAAGAAAAAAATTGTATTTTAAAAAAATGCTGAAATTATAAAAAGCATCTGTAGAAATGCATAATTCCATGGAAAAATACTGGCAGCAAATTTCATTTGGATTTTGGCACGGCACATATCTGTTAGACTTTGTTGGGTTTTTTTCATGGATAGAAACAGATTGTACAGGAGATCCAAAAAATAGTGATCTGGAACTTTCTCCTCTCAAATCAAATGAACTAAGTGGAGAAAATTACAGTGCTATTTTTTTATGATCCTTGATCACATTTTAAACAAATTGTATGTTTAGGAATTTAGCTTGGCAGTGGCTATGATCTACTTTGGCATGCAGATTCATCAAATGGATATTTTGGTATGGAAGGCAAGTCTTGATTTTCCTTCTCTAGTATCTTGAATTCTGCTCTCCTAATCACTTTCTTGGTTTTCACCACTAAAAATTCAAGAAATTAATATAATTTAAGAGATAAACTAGATAATATTTCATTAAAATATGATAGTAATCAAAATAACAGAATCAAGCACTAGCAGAAATTTACCATATATATCCATGTATAAGCCAAGAATTTTAGGGATTTTTTTTTTAATTCAAAGTAAGGATTGGCTTATATTCTTATCCCCTAATCTCAAAAAAAATAGCAGCTTAGGAAACCTGATTTTTTTTTAAACACTTCCCACTTCAAGCCATTTTAATTATTCAATTTTCTAGGTCACTTGGGAGATTATTTTTAAAAAATACTATAAATCCTTTAAAGTCAATGTCACAATCAGAGTTTCAAAATAGTATCTAAAATTCACATTTATTCATTGGGATGTCTGAACCTGGAAATTAACTACATATGAATTTCTTTACCAGTCCATTTAACAGATAAAAAATGGAACAGAAAGAAAGACTAACACAGATAGCATGCAAGCTCAAAATGAATGGAAAAATGATAGATCCAGATAGGAAAAAAATAAATCAGAAGTAAAAGTGTATTATCACTTGAGTCTTACTTGACAGCAATTTGTGTGATTAGAAAATATTCCACCATTTTACCCACTTGGCAACATGTTCGAAAATCACAGGAATTTCTATCAACCCCAATTCCACATATGAATTCAGAATTTTGGGTAAATTTTTAAAGAAAAAACGCACTCTCAGCTTATACATGGGTAGGCTAATTTTTGGAATAATATTACCATGTATAATATTAGACTAATAAAAACATAATTCTCAAAGATTTAAATTTATTTATTGGGTTCAAGTTTATTTAAATGAATTTGGATTTTTTCATTTTACAGGAAAAATGAAAAAGTAATAACTGACAAGAAATATGAAACTTTTATTTCAGAAAACAGATGTCAAAATGTATATATAAATAATAAAAAGATGATAATCTGCTCTAAATTATTTAACAGTAGTTATGAACAAAATGGTTTCCAACCCTACAAATCCACCAAGTGATTCGTAGGGTTTTACACCCAGAAAACATTTTATGCATGTATGTTATATATTTTGGATTAAGTAAATATATTAAAGTATTTAAAAATAAAATAACAAAAGAAGAAAATATAATAAATTGCATGTAAAATATATTTTTTATTCTTTTTTTTGGTGAAGTAACTATTGAATAAATATCAATTAAAATAAAATTTTAATTTTTAGAATGGTGTAACACCTTTTAAAAAAGAAAAATATTTCTGTAGTAATTCAGACTTAATTTTATACATTCACAATCCAATATTAAAAAGGTCAACATATTTTAATATTCATTTACAGCAACTATTTAATTATGAAATTGAATTATTAGTCATTATAAAAGCAATTATGCTAACAGTTTCTCTTAAATTGAGTAATTAAATGTAAAAAAATCTATCAAAAAAGAAATTTACTGTCGACTGTACATTCTTAGCATGAACAAAGCTAGGGAGATGAATCAGATTTTGTACATAACTGAAAAAAGTCCAAAACATGCTTAAATTACAATAGTTTTACTTACATTTTTTGGAAATTTTCTTCTCTACATTTTCTCTATATCGCTCGGCTTGCTGTGAAAGAAAAACAGAATTGAAACCTCTAAGATTTGAATGTCATTTAAAATAAATCTAAAAGCACAACACTAGGATAACAATAATATTATAAGAATGATAATATCAATAAAAATAGCTTTTGAATAAAATATACAAATCTATAAATGAATGATATTTTTTACTGTGCAACAAATTTTTACATGAAAACAGCTGTTTATTGCATGTGTATAGAGGTATTTAAAATGAAAAAGGTACTTAAAATTATTACTTAAGTACATAAAATAATGATTTTTTAATTGTGAAATATAAGCAAATAACTCAAGATTATATATTTAATAGAAAAATAATTAGACTAAAATGACAAAAGGGTACTTGAAAACTGTTAAATCAACATTATTGTTACAAACATTGCATTGGTTTACAAACCAATAAATCTAGAAGTCTCAGCTAGAGATTATAAAAATCACAAATTAATACAAATAACTTCAGTAAATAATTCCCTTCAAAAAAGTAGCTTGAATTTTTCTTTTTTTTAAAAAAAAAAACCCTGAATGTAATAACAGATTTAAATTATGCATTAATTGGAATGAAAGTTATATTTCAATGTTAAAATCATTTGATTTGTACATAAAAACAACAATATAATTTTTAAAAACAATATTTAAAAAATGGAATGTACACTTACTTTGTATTTCTCTGTGATTTCCTCTAAATACCTCTCCTGTCTTTGCTTGGATTCGTGTAGAATTTTAAGTTTCTGTTGCTGCTCTTGATTCTAAAATGAAAACAACATATTAATAATATAGTAAAATGTTGAAGTAAACTATTCCCCTTGAAATATATATAATTTTAAAGCATATATTTTATTAAAAAAAACTTTTTTTTTCTTCAAAAGAAAAAAATTGTGTGTGAAGGTGGGGGTGGAAGAGACTAAACTAAAATACTTGCTGCTTATTCAGTGTCAAAAAAATACATCCAGCTAAAAATTTATTAAAAATTAACAAATAAGTAAATAAATAAAATGTTATTGACATACAATATTGTATACTAATTTTTTTATATATATGATTTTTTGATGGACAATGTATATTGGAATACATTGAATTACATTAAAAAACCATAAAGATTTTAACAGAAGAAACTAAATATATTTAACCATATCTTCAAAATTAAAAAGTATTTTTTCATGAAAAATTAATACACATTGAAAATATTAATTATTTATTACATGTATCATACAGATAATGTAGAATAGAACTAATTGCCAAAAGGAAAGTCCTTATTTTAAATAATTATTTTTATGTCACTACTAACGAAAAGTAAATTTTACACATAATTTTACGGCTGTGTTGTTACAAATTTATACTTGTTTGATATCTTGTATTCAGATTGAATGTATTATTTGTAAATCAAGCATTTACTGTATTTATTCAAATCTAAGCAACACTGTTCCCCACTGTTAATGCTATTGAAAATTGGCTGTAGCTTACAATCAAAGGCAAAAACATTCGCTGGATGGAGGAAATTGAACATGATACTGACGGCTAGAGCAATTACAAGTTCATATGCATTTAAAAGTCTTTTAATACCAGTAAAAAGCTCAGTGGCTGAGGTTAGTGTGCATCACTCTTCCACACCAGAGGTCCGAGGTTCAAACCCCAGGCTGGGCAAGGTTGACTCAGCCTTTGACCCCTTTAGTGGGTCTATAAATGAGTACCAAGAATGCTTGGGAACTTAACACTAGGAGTTTCCTATCAGACTGACCGGAACATCTGCTCATGCACCTCAGGGCCCAAGGTCATGTATACTGAATTAGGCACAGTAGGACTTGGGTCTGTTACGCCACTGAGTTTAAATTAAGATAATACTAATAAAAATAAATTAATTATTCATTTATTAGTTCTCATTAATTTTTTTTTAACTTTGTAAATATTGGCTATCAATAAACAATTGTACACTATTTTTTTTACAAAAACTTGTCGAGAATTGAGGGTGCAGCATAAATTCAAATAAATCTAGTATTTTAAATCTGTGTACTATTAAAAAATGTATCTAAGTGTATCTATTTAAAAAATGATTTTTTTTAGTGCCCTATGTTCTTTACATAATGATAAAGTATTATTATCATTTAACAAACTTTGCCATCAAAACTACTATATAAAAGTGCTTACCTGTTGAATCAACATATTCAATTCCTTTACAGAGGGACATGGAGCAACCCAGAAATTATCAACCAATTTAATAGCTTTCTGCAGACATACTTCAATGTTTCCACATGCATCTTTAATGGCTTTAAAAGTACTATACTCTAAATTCTGAATAAAAATATAAATAAATTCAATTGATTGCCAAAAAAATTAATGGGAAAATTATTATTTTTTTATTACTATTGTCACTATTTTTTATAAAGTGTGTACATTTTAATAACTAATATAAATTGAGAGAAAAATCATAAAATTACATTTATATATGAATATATATATATATATACAAAACGATTGTTTCAAAATTAAAACAGAAATCATTTTCTTATATTTCAGCAGATTTATTTTTAATGTCCAAGAAAATAGTTATCATCAAGAGAATATATTTAATCATTTAGCAAAATCTTAAATGTAACTTTTTGTTTTCAAAATATTTATTTCAGATTCAAAAATGCAACTATATATTTTTAGGATAAAAAATTAATTTGGTAGATTTAAGAGCTTATTAAAACAAATTTATATTTTAATAAAAATAATATTTCTTCCATCAAACTCCACTTGATATCATTTTTAGCCGAGTAAAACTTGTATATTAAGTAGTTCAATTGTAAAACAATATTTTTTTTTAACAAAATAAATATGCATGAAAAGAATTTCATTTTAAAATTAATGAGAGTAAAAGTGCATACCTTTTGTGGTGAAGTGAATTTGGCAACATGCTGTAAGCCATCCCCTGTCCTAGAAAGAACTGTTTTAATGCCCACTAAACTCTCTTGAACTTCCTTTTTTAAGAGTTCATATTCTTGAAGATAACCAATGGCATGTAGTGCATTGCCTATTGCTGATGATACTTCTGTAAATATTAACAAAATATGAATTATAAAGAACAGTCAATACATGATATTTAAAGAACATGTAAAGTATATTTCATTAATAATGTAGTGGAATATTAGTTCTAATACAAAATATATTAATTATCCTCCCAGAAAATAAAGGGAAAAAGATGATGCAAAAAAATGGTGTATATGATTAATAATCTCTCCCCCCCCACCCATTTGTGTTTTACTGTTACAAATTATATATTATAATGACTTTTTATTGTATAGATATTACAGATCAGCAGATCATTAAAACAAGTTAATTCATAATAAATTTAATTATATTTATGAATGATGTGGGTATCTGTATATCACTAGATGGAATGAGAATTACTTATATCTCAGAAGAATCTGACAGCAGTTAAAGTCATTAAAACAAGATGTACTTAGAACAATGCATAATTAAAAAAGATATGCCCTCATGGTAAAATTTTTATGATTATAACACATACAAAGTTTCAACATATTCCAAAAAGTTGTGAAATATTCTTTGTAAACAAACTTTTAACAAGTAAAATTAAACACCAGTTCGGCATAGGAAACAGAATATGGAATATTTCATGTAGGAACAAATGGGGATCGATTCAAGCAGAAATTAATAACATAATACAAACATTAGTATTTTTCCAAAACTGAAAAGACTTGTTAAATTAATGTCCATTAAGCAAATTAATCATTTTAAAAAAGTTCTAAAATCATATTTTTTTCAAATATTACCACTAAAAAAGAATTTCCTTACCTTTGATGTTTACAGAAGTATCAGTAAAGCTGTAAGAAGATTCCGGTAAACGTCTCTTAGACATCCTGTTACTACCATCTCTGAAATCCTTTTCTTGCTGTTCAGGAGCAGAGCTTTCATGGTTTGGGTCAGATTCAATGCCAAGGTCAGGAGAAGAAAAATGTGATCTTAAAAACAGAGAATCCTGTGAACCACCAAGAGCCAACTTTTGTGAAATGCCTAATGATTGCTTATTTCCAGATTCATTCTTTCCATAACTTTCCGATTCTTGTTTTTGTCTGACACCACTAGTGAATAATTTGGACGGGAAATTTTCTTCAAAGCTCATGGGACTGAGGCTTCCACTTCTACTGAGTGCAATAGTTTCTTCACTTAATAATGATTCTCTATCACTCATATCTATTTTTCAAAAAGAAAGAAAATCAAATTAGATATAAATTAAATGCTTTTTCAAAACTTGAGTGGTGAAAATTTCATTAAAGTGCAAGTGAAGTAAAATATTTACCTGGTTTGCTAGGACTTTGAGGAATATGAATGTCAAATAAACCAAGCGACTTTAGTACTGAATTTAGGTGGAATATTTCTGAATTATCTTGCAAACTTCCAATTTCTTTCATCATTTTTAATAATAAAGATTTTGCTGCAGTCTTTTTAGGAGTTTCTGTGAAAAAAATTATCGGTATAATTTTAATAATAAATAAAAACCGAGAATACCAAAATTTTATTAAAGTTGACTGTTATTTATTATACATGACACCCCTTCAAAATGGTAATATAAACAAAAAGCTAAATTTTTAAGGCTGCCTTCACTTAATGTTAAAGAGTAGGAATCAAATTCAGAATATTTTTTCAGATATAAAAGTAACTCAACATTATTATATTCGCTATCCTGTAAACAACCACTTATTTTATGGTACTATTCACTTTTCACCAAACACTTCTTTTCTGGTATAAAAATTTTTGTAACTTTTTCTCCTATACTGTAATGCTAAATGACAGTGCCGATTTAAGCTAATTTCGGGCCTTGGGCACAGAAGATCTACAGGACCCCCTTGGCACTACCGGATCAAAATTTATTACCAGAAAACCTGATTAAGTCCAGTTTCTCCAGGCCCCTGCCCCAATGGATAAACCAGCTCTGCTAAATGAGGTGTGCATGATGTTTCTACATGTTAAAATAAAAAACTGTTTATTTATGAAATATGTGAAGTTTCAAAAATGCTATATTATAAACAAATGCATGAATTACAATGTTGCAAATTTTCATGAAAATTGAGACATTTTTCTGTCTGAAAATGTGCTCCGTCCAGGCTCTTGTACATTTGGTGAAGACAGCTTTAATGTATTAAATGGGTGCTAAATAATAATAATAAAAAATATAAAAGTTGAAATGCAAAGTTATTTAAAGAGCTTTACAAAGAATAAATCATTATAAATAAAAACGTTAACAGTTCTCATGAGTACAGAGAATATATTCTAATATTAATAAACTAACAGTTAAATGCAAGAGTTTTCTATATATCTTTTTGATATATACTTACCTCCAACAAGGGAATTATTTTCCTCAAATTGTTGCAAAATATGTTTCACTTTTTTCAATGCATTTTCAACAGATTCAAGGTTATGTGCAACAACTGAAGCTGTACTAATTAGCCTACAAGTAAATATAATCAATTTTAAAAATCAAGAAATTGTCACATAAAACTTTACATCACATAAAAATACACACACACATTACACACACACACACAAAATTCCTTTTATTATTAATTTTTCAGTTATATATTTCTAATGATATGTAAATTTATTTTCAAAGATATTAAAGAACATAAAAGTATTTTAAGTTAAGATTTTTCCCACGAACCATGAAGCTTAATAACAATTTTATGAAGTAATAACATAAAATAAGCTTAAGATCAATAATAAACAACATATACACAGTAATTAGTTAATGGTATAAATGCAGTGCAATGGTCACACATGCTATACAGTCACAAATCTATAAATGATATTTTCTACATATATTCATGGTTGATTGATTGAATATTAACATCGCACTGTTCAGCTACACGAGGGCTTTTGGCGACGGACCGTAATTTTGAACCATGGTCAAGTGACGTGGACGACACCTGAGCTGGCACCCCCTCTCCTAACTACCACACCACACCAACGGGAGGACGTTTCAGCTCTCGACAGATTTAATGTGCATTGCTGCCCTACGGGTCTTTAGTGGTACTGGGCTCGAACTCGTGACAAGGCAAGCCACGATCTGATACCTATACCACTCGGCTACCGCGGCCACCATATATTCATGGAAAAAGAGTTTAAAGTTTCAATATGCATATGTTATCATAGCCTCTGTGCTACAAAACTTAAAAGATAATGCTTTCAATACAATGCTTAAAACAAAAAATACAGTTAATTTTAACACTTGTGTACAACATTTCAATGTTCTCATTTTGAGCATTAATTAATACTCAAAACAAATGCCTTCTGTTGCTTTCTACATACATGCACTTACTATAATTTCAGTATATAAAATAAAAGAATTCTTATATAAGCACACATTAAGTGAAATTGCTAGCATAAAATTTAAAAACATTAATTACCTATCACTAGAAGAGGAAGCACTACCCGAGCGCATAGCTTCAACACTAGAAGAATTCCAAAGATCCAGTTTCAGTTCTTTCTTCGAATCTTTCATTTCACTAGAAGCTTGATTAGACTGCTTGTGATCATGGGAATCATCATCAGGTTTAGAATTGGTTGGAGCACATGAACAATTTTGAAGAACAAGTGGGATGAAAAAACGTTTTAAGAATATTTTTAAATTTTGAAGACATTCTACATCAAGTTGCAATTCAATCTGCAAATTCTTCAGAGTTTTATCACATTTTTCAACATAAAAGCTATTAGCTACCATAGGAGTGTTCAAAAGAGGCTCGCTTCCAGATTTGAATAGCGACTGAGAAATTTGAAGGGAGCGCAGCTTTTCAATATGATTCTTAAATTTTTCAAAATGACCAAGATGAATGTTTTTCCTTTCGTAGAAAAGTTTTTGTTGTTTCAAGATACTCTGGATGAGTTCCCATTTATGATTTTTCAGCTCTTTTATATTTGCTTCTACAGATTTATGAACTGGATCTGAATATCGTGAATTAAGTTCATTAGGGGAACTAGGCAATTTGGCTTCAGCATTCTTTTTGGCAGCTGATAACTTATGTTGAAGCTCATCAACTTCTTTCTGTTTATCAACAAGAGAGTTGCAAGTTTTAAATAATTCATTCTTCAGATCTTTAATGAAGGATGTTTTTGTTTTCAAAGTTTCTTTCAATTCTAATAATTCTTTGGACAAAACTTCCAATTCTTCAGATGATTTTGTTTTGGTTTTGTCAATTTGAATCCGAGCTAAGACTTCCTCTCTTAAGTCAGCCTTTTCTTTTTCTAAGATTTCTATGCGTTTTTCAGTTATAGATAGTTTTGTCTGTAAAGCTTTGATCTTTTTAGAATACTTTTCGAATTTTTTATATACATTGTCATCCTTTTCAGAAGAGACAGAACTGAAAGATGAATCACGACTGATTGAAGGAACTTCACTTGTATTTGATAAATGAGAACTAGACATATTTCCTTTAGAATAGTCTTTTGAAGAGGAACTCATCTGGCCTGCAGATGAACTAGCTTTGTTAGTAAAGAGTTTATTTATATGTGTTTGCATATCGAAAATTCGCTCTTGTAATTTTGTAATTTCATCATCCTTCACATTTAACAAATTCTGATACTTTTGAATTTCACTTTTAAAGCCATCAAGTTGCCTCTCTGAAGCTGAATTTTTTAAACTTAAATCTTCTAAGGATTTTTCTTTATTTCTCAAAGTTTCTTGAAACTCTTTAATGTTAGCTTCCATCTTTGTCTTACGTTCATTCAAAACATTTAACTCGTTTTCTGCCATTTCTAATTTTTGCTGCATAGATTTAAGTTTAGATTCTTTATCCTTATTTTCCTGTATCTTCTGCTGGAGATTTGCATTTTGAATTTCTATTGAGTGAATTTCTTTTTCTCTATCGTCAAGGAGTTTTTGGAGTTTCACAATTTCAGATTTATTTTCTTCATCTATAGCTTTGCTTTTTTCCTTCAAGTGCTGAATTGAAGACAATTGCTCAGATAAGAACTGAAGCATTTGATCAAAATCTGTACATGTTCCAAAGATATCATCAAACAACTTTCCTATCTTCTCAGGCTTATCTTTAATAGACAAAGGCCTCTCTTTATCTATGATGTTCCTAAAATCCTCATTCAAATATTCTTTACAAACATAAGCTAAAGAATCCAGATTAGCAAAAACTTCGTCTTTCACACTAGATAAGGATTCAAAAATAAACTGTTTATATTTTAGAGACTCGTTTAGTTCTATCTCATAATTGATACATTTTGATTCTGCATCTTTTAAACGTTCTCTAATTTTCTTTAGGTCATTCTGTAACTCGTTACACATTGAATGACTAGATAGTAAATTAGTTTCAGATTTTTCTTTTTCCTGAAGGAGTTCATTCTTAATGTTTTCAAGCTTTTCATTTGATGTCTTTAACAAAGATACTTCTTTTGAATTTTCTTCCAATTTACACTTCAATGCATGAATTTCTTTCTCAAAATATTGTTTGTTTTCATTTTCGGCTTCTATTTTACATAATAATTCCTTTACCATTTGCCTTTCTCTTAGAAGCTCATTTTTCACATGCTCAAGGTCTTTGCTAGATGCCCTTAGCAAAGATGTTTCTTTTGAATTTTCTTCCAATTTACACTTCAATGCATGAATTTCTTTCTCAAAATATTGTTTGTTTTCATTTTCGGTTTCTATTTTACATAATAATTCCTTTACCATTTGCCTTTCTCTTAGAAGCTCATTTTTCACATGCTCAAGGTCTTTGCTTGATGCCTTTAGCAAAGATACTTCTTTTGCATATTCTTCCAGTCTTCTCTTCAATGCATGAATTTCTTCCTCAAAATGTTGTTTGTTTTCATTCTCAGCTTCTATTTTACATATCAATTCCTTTACCATTTGTCTTTCTCTTAGAAGCTCATTTTTCACATGCTCAAGGTCTTTGCTTGATGCCTTTAGCAAAGATACTTCTTTTGCATATTCTTCCAGTCTTCTCTTCAATGCATGATTTTCTTTCTCAAAATGTTGTTTGTTTTCACTCTCAGCTTTTATTTTACATAATAATTCCTCTGCCATCTGCCTTTCTCTTAGAAGTTCATTCTTCACATGCTCAAGGTCTTCGCTAGATGCCCTTAGCAAAGATGTTTCTTTTGAATTTTCTTCCAATTTAATCTTCAATGCATGAATTTCTTCCTCAAAATGTTGTTTGTTTTCATTCTCAGCTTCTATTTTACATATCAATTCCTTTACCATCTGCCTTTCTCTTAGAAGCTCATTTTTCACATGGTCAAAGTCTTTACTTGATGCCTTTAGCAAAGACACTTCTTTTGAATTTTCTTCCAGTCTTCTCTTCAATGCATGATTTTCTTTCTCAAAATGTTGTTTGTTTTCACTCTCAGCTTCTATTTCACATAATAATTCCTTTATTGTTTGCCTTTCTTTAAATAATTCATTTTTCACAAGTTCAAGATGTTTGCTTGATTCTATTAACAAAGACATTTCCTTGGAATTTTCTTCTAATTTGTTTTCTAGCACTTGATTTTCCTTCACAAAATGCTGCTTATCTAGTTTCTCAGCTTCTATTATAGATAATAATTCATTCTTTTCCACAAGGAGTACTTCTATTTCATCTAACAACTTAGTCTTTTCCTTTTCTACCTCCTTCAATTTTTGAGTGTAATCATTTTTGGAATTAGAATGCATAGCAACTTCATCTTCATATTCCACGCACTTTGCTTCAAGGAGTTTTAGCTGTGTTTTAGTTTTCTCTAATTCAGCTTTCATTTGGTTATAAACACCTTCAGAATGAGTCATTCTACTCTCAAGTTCCCTGATTAGGTTTTGGAGTTTCATATTTTCCATACTCAATTTAGACACTTTTTCTGCAGATTCTGAATCCTGCTCAGCAACTGTCTGATTTGTTTCTTTTAACTGATCAATGTAATTCAGCATTTCCTGTTTTTCTTTGATAAGAGAATCAATTATATCCTTTTTGCTTCTGAGTTCAAATACAGCTTTCTCTAACTGGTTTTCCTGGTAATTGCATGTATTAGAAAGCTGGTCTATTGCTTTCTGGAAACTATCTATTTTACCCTCTTTGGATGGAGTATCTGATGGTTGGAAATGAGACATGCACTTTTTACAGATGGAGGACGATTTTAATGTGTCTGAAAAAAAGTTTAAAATAATTAAAGTAAGAGGCACAAATTGAAACAATTTTATACCTCAAAATTCTTTTAGTTTAAAAAAGATAAAAAACCTTCATTTAAAGATTTTTTTTACACTACTAAGCATTAATTTTAAATGGAAATGCTTCATTTGTTTGTGGTACAAATTACTTCATTCTCATAAAAAAAAATTTAGCAAGGAAAATATTGAAATGTAAAAGTTTAATTTATAATAATTGAGGCAGAATTACACATAATTAATATGAGATTGATGTTCATTAATCCCAACAAAACAATGACAATGTTAGTAATATATAGTCTAATGACAAAGCAAGAAGGTTTTATGCTTGTACATGTTTAAGATGGGCTTAATTGCAATTATTTCAGCATATTTTTTTAAATCACACTACAAATACATAAGTAAAAATTAACATTTAAGCAAGCAGGATGTTGAATTATAGAATAAGTTATAAAAGTTACACTGATTTACATGAAAAGCAATTTAACAATTAAATTATTCATGCCACTATGTTAAACAAATAACAGATACAGCAAACATAATCACAGTTTAAATGCTATTTTATCTATGGGACAACATTTTAAGCATAGGTGAAATGAAGGGGAAAAAAATAATAAATAAATAACATCACAAAATGGTATTTTTGAAGGAGTGGGGAAGACTAGCAATTATAAATTGTGATACACATGCAATTGCTATAAATCAAACCATGCAGAAGAACAGGCAAGAGTAGAAGAAAGCACATTATATGCAAGCCAACTTGTTTTACCGCTATTCCTTCTCCGCTTTGACCATGTATGAAGTTTACTGAAACTAGAACTGGACTCATTTTTTTGAGAACTGACACCATCCGTCGACTTATCCCTGAACCTCGATCTACGAGGGGATCTCTGTGAAACAGGAGACTTCTGCAAATCTATTCCAATTCTCTGAAGAGAAACATCTCTGTCTGGTTCTGACCATATATCTGAATCTGATGATGGATAAAGATGAATTGCATTTGGATTTTCCAGTTTTGAATCACACCATTGTTCTGTACGATGCTCCATGACAGCCCTTTCAATATTCAAATAATTCATAGTAGATGATTCCCAACATCGCCTGCGAAGTTGCTCCCCATTATCAATTGTGGATGAGTTTTTATCCATATAAGAATGGTTGTTTCTAATGAGTACATCTTCAGGGTCACCTTTTTCATTCAGAAGAAGAATGAGGTCTTCATTGTTGCTTGTACCTAAAACGACAACATTTTCTGAATCGCACAAAGTAGTATCCAGTGTAGAATTATGAAGGGTTGAAAATGACAATCTTCTCTTGCCTGTTCCAGCAGCATTTGTGGGGGGTTCTTGCAAAGATAGTTGAGAAGGGTTATTCCTACCTTGAATGACAGAAGGAATGTTCGACTTGTTTAGGCTTAATCTGGATGTATTGATTGGCTGATTGCTAGAATTACAAGCAAATAATTAAAATTCAATAAAGATGGTAGATACTTCTACATGTACTTTTCTTTTATAAATTATATTTATAAGCAAAATTAAAGTTTTATTAAGTGCATAACATATAATAAACAATCTTTTTTTATTTACCACTATTCAAAATTAAAAGAAGTTTCAATAAATTCCTATGAAACATTAAAACACTAACAAAAAAAGTAAATAAGTTGTACTTACAAAAAAATATTATGTAAATTATAAATAAGAAACTTTGGTAGTAATGAATTTTAAAAATAGATTGAGCTTCACTAAATCGACTTAGGATAACTGAACCTTCGTAAAGTATCTTAATAGAAATTATCGAGTGGACAAAAATCTAAAACATTGAAGTAAAAATTTATGCAAATAAATATAAATGTTTTGTATATTCATGCAAGAACATTTTAGAAGTAGCATTTTTAGAAGTATATGATAAGTTAAGTTATTTTACTCAGGACATACACAATACAAAAACAAATGTAAAGAATTCAAGTAAAATATAGAACCTTTTTTTTTTCAACTAAAGAATGCATTTTAATAAAGCAATTAAGAAAGACCAAGACTGAAAAGTTTCTAATGAATTTTAAAATTCTATAAAAAAAATGGCATCTTTCATTAGGATTCAGATAGATTTGAAATACATAATCTATGATTGCTAAAACAATTTGTTAAAAACAATAATAAACATCCAAATTTGTAAAATAGGAAGTATAGCAAAACCAAATCCAATTTAAAATATGATAAAAAAAATATTCCCCTTTTTAATAAAAATACAATGCAATTACTTCTGAAATTAAGAAGTAGTCTCTATGAATAAAGTTTCAATTTAATACACTGAAAGAAAACTCATACTTGTTACGTATTACAGATATAAATTAACATTAAACTGATACAAGAAATATTTTTAAATAACAAAGGTTTCGGAATAAAATGAGATTTTGAACACTATAATGCAAAAACTACTTTAAAAGAATTGTATAATGCTTTTATCCTTAAAAGAATTCATAAGGAATATTATTCACCAATATCTTCAATCCTGCAGATAATGAATGTGAAAAATTTAATAGAATTTATAAATTGTTAAACTAAACTCATAAAGTTATCTCAATACCTGAACATTATTTTTAAAGCTATTTAAAAATAACTTAGATTATAATCCTTTCCTCTATTTGTAACAAAAAATATGTTTCATTTTTAATCATCAAATACCTTTTACATGAAAAAACACAATTGTTATTTACCTTTGGTTGAAATCTTTACTCACTGAAGCATCATTTGGATCAAATATCTTACTGCTTTCACAAACTAAAAACAAAAAAGGGAAATATGGTATTTGGAGGAAAAAAATGGACATTAAATAAATAAATAAAAAATAGAAATAAAGCTTGGCCTAAATATTTCAATCGTACCAAATTTCTATAATGTTTCATACTTACAATTTATAATGTTCATATAACAGCATAAAATTCAATAAGACATTTTCTTTTATTTTCAAGCTTAAGATTAATTTATTTTAATTGAATTTATTAAGTAGAATTTCATCAAATATAATCTCTGTAAATAAATGAAATACACTTTTAAATTTCATTTATGCAGATTTAAGTATATGCATTACATAAGTACATTATTTGGTATTTCAAGTAACACATGGAACAATTAATCATCTCAGCATTTTTTTGAAAAAATTAAAATACATTAATACCTACTTAAAGGATGAAATTTTCCGTTACAATATTCTCTCAAGTTTTAATTTGGCTACATATTATCTATGGTAGAGAAGCATAATGTGTTAAAAATGAAAATATTTTTCCCATTAGGGAGGGGGAATTATGAAACTCTGTTAAAAAAATAACATTTAAAAAATGTTATAATTCCTTACAATAACAAAAACCTAGAGTATATCATACTGTAGAAAAACATAAAAATTTCAACTCAAAAAAATTTTTTAAATTCCTTATTTAGAATTTTCAAAAATTATGAAGTATAATACCAGCGAATATAATATGAACTTGTATTTACTTTTAATAAACAGACTTTTTATTGAAAAATTTAGGTATACTAAAATTTATTTTACTTACCTCAAGCATAACCAAAACATTTTTCTTAAATAAAAATGTTTCAAAAGAAAACTTGTAGGTATAAATTAACTTAAAAATATTTAATCTTAAAAAATTTCAGAAATTCTAAAAAAAAAATTGTTTACTTACTAGATAATTCATCATTTAGAACAGAAGTTAATTCCAAAGACTGCTCAATTTCTCTTTGAATTTTCAAATGTGAAAGGAAACCTGAAGTTGCACTAATATTTTCAAGACTGCTGCCATCCAAATTTTTATGCTGCAACAAATCTTCCATAAATACTTCCAAATTTCTCAAGTGCACCATAAGTTCATTGTTAATAGCACAAGAATGGGCCAAACGCTGATGTAACTCACTCCTTTCTCGTATGTAATCCTAATAAAAAGCAAATACTTAGGTTTTAAATCACTACTTAAAAAAACATTTCTGTGCTGTTTTGCTAAACAGCTTACACAAAAATTAATGAAGGGTTAATCTAACTAAAAAATATGTGTTTTAATATAACATCACTTTTAAAATATCACACATGCACCTGTCCAGTAAAATTACACTTACTAAAATAAACAGATTTATATGAAATAATTGATTTTAAGTATAATATTGTCACTTTCCAATATGTTTGCATCTAAGGGTGAATGTATCTGATTCATTCTTATTTTTCATCATCATTCACATACATTGTATAAAAGAAGGTCCAAAATTTTTAATATTTACGATGAGTATTCGATATTATGATGAGTTATATTTACACAATATTAGTAAATATGTGTCATACAAAAATTAAATATGTGTAAATACATAAAACATGAACATTTTTTAAACTTTCTGTTTCTTGGTTCATAGTATTGCAGTGTTCAAATTCCTTTCTGCTTTTGGTTCTGATATTATATTTAATGGAATATTTTTCATTATACTTTTGGCCAATTTATAATTTACTACGTTACATTATGCTTCAATAAAAAAAATTATAATTCATTTTTTTAATTCTTTCATTATACCACAGTATTTATTTTGCAATCATTCTGAATAGCAATGTATAAAGTATTCACAGAACATACAAAAACTTTTGAAAGTATAAATTAAATTTTTTAAAAAAAAAACTATGTTATTTAAGATAAAAGATTAAGTAAAACAATACACCTAAATATTCAAATGATCCCCAGAAAACTAAACTTCCATTATGAGAGAAAAAAAAAATACATTAAAAAACATCCCTATAAAGAGAATGAATAATGAATAACATAATTATTATTTTCAATTGGTGTGGGGGGAGGGGGTTACCCCCTGTCTGCCTAGTGGACCAAAAACTGTGTACAAATTATACAACTTCTCATACTTATTGCTCAAATCGTAAAACTGTAATTTACATGCATTATGTAGTTCTATTTTTTGTTTCTTTTTTTCAAAAAATTGGAAGCAGGAAAAAAATAAATTTGAAGTCTTCATCTCCATATTTTATTTTGTGTTTTGTACATGGTCAATCAATCTTTGCGTATATTCTGTTCTCAATTGTGATTGATTCAATCTTGAATAATACAAACAGGTTTCCTCAATTTTTAGATATGCATTTACGATATAATGTTGTGTTAATATTTGAGCTTGAAGCAGTTAATTGAACTGAAAGTTGTGTCTTATTGTTAATTTATAGCCATCATATTGAACAGGACTTACTGCCTTTTCATTATTTTCCCTCATGTCGAGATAAATATATTTATTACATCATCATGAAAAACTTTTATATATACAGAGAGAGAGAAGATATATTTAAATTGAAATAGCTCAGGATAATGTTTATTTTTAACAAAAAATTAGGATAAACAATGAACTCCTAATGTGCAAAACATTTATCCAATTTAATTAAATTGGGCACATTAATTGCACTTTGAAGAGGGAGGAAAACTCAACAGTATGATAATATGGAAAACAAAATATACTTACTTTATCTAAACTAGCAAAAGAAACATCTTTATTTTCCTGATCAAATTGTGACTGCAAAGATCTAATTTTTTCTTCAAAATCAGACATTTCTTTATCTTTTTGTTCAATGACTAGTAATAAGGTTAATACTTCTTCTTTCAAATCATCAAGGTTATTTGAATGACCAGCATTCTGGAGAAATTTGTCCGATACCTTGGATTGCATTAAATCCCACTGTACAGCTGTTTGTATAGCAGAATCCTTCACTGGCAAAGAGCTAATTTGCTGTAAAAAATCTCATTTTAGTGTGTGATTAATAAACATACATGTAAAACACTTTAAATGTACTAATTTGAAGTGCAAAAAAAAAAAATTCTTGAAAAAATTAAGAGGTTTAAAATGGTTTAAACTGATGTAAAGCAAAAATGTTATATCTATGTGCTATATTATAGACATCACAAAATAATAAAACAGTTAATTCTTAGCAGAGTTATTTTAAGTTTTTCAAAACTATATAAAAACACTAAAAAAAATTAATAATAATTTAACTTGAGTTTACATTTAACAAAGTAAATTTTGTTTTTTACCAGTGTATTCAAGAGATTAGATTTTAAAATGAAAAATTAGAATATCCATGTTATAAAACAACACATTTTCAAATTATATATATATATGTATGTATGTGACTGCAATATTATATTTAAAACGTACAATTCAAAAAAGTTAAATATGGAGATATACACACAAAAATGTTATAAATGTTTTATTAAATGTTTATTTTTAAATTTATACTGATAATTCTTGTTTTCGACCCATCTTGCTGACTGCTTAAATAAAACCTTTTAAATGCCCTCAGAAATAGTCCAAATGCTTTGAATTACAAAAATTTGCAATCACCTTTAACGGTATTTTTGCTTCTCTGCATAAAAATTTATCAAACTCTCCTATGTCAAATACTTACTTTGCTTGCCAAACTGCTTTCAAAAATTACAATGGTGATTTTTTTTTGCTTAGGTTTTTTGTAAATACAAAATCTTCTACAATAGAAACTGAGCTGTTATGTGCAACAAATAACAAAATGTGTTTTTGTTGTTGTTCTATATTTAGGTGTTTAAAGTCAATATTCGCAGAAATCATTGCATGTTGAACACTTATTTTGACCGGTATATATATGTAAAGAAAGTTGTAGAGTGCATTATTTGAGAAATGCTAACTTGTCAGAAATAAAATAAGAAATATAATCAGAAATAACTTATTAAATGTGCATCCCAACATATGAGAATTGAGGAGACTCTTACAATACATATAAATTGCATCAACAATCAGATGCCCGACTGGATAAATATAAATAAGCTTTTATTTAAAAAATAATTGTATCCACAAAAAAATAAATATCACTTGGTCAAGATTCAGTGGGCTAAATAAATTTAATGAGGAAGTAAAAAATATTAAATTATTCTTTAAAAAAAATTCCTAAATATTTCTGTAACATTTAACGAATATATCATGTTTCAACTTAGACGGGTTCCCAAACAATATACTTTTAGAATAACTTTTTAAAGATATTAAAGTTAAATCAATTGAAGTAACAATTATAAGAAAAACTGCATGTTAGAAAATATATATTCTACAGTTCTTGCAAAATATAAATTGGAGAAAGTTTCATAGGCATGTAAAACATTTACTGAACATGCAGTTTTAGAATCGTAATACACTGGATTGAAATTTTCAGTTCATTCATCTATTTTGTAATAAGTTTTTATTTTAACCACATTATGTAAAAAATATTGAAATAGAAAGAAAAACATTAATAATTACTTTGCCCTTTTCTTCATTAATGCGAATTTCAAGGTCCTTAACTTTTGATGAGGCATCTGATAGTTCACTCTGCAGTAGTACTATTTTTTGTTCAAATTCATTACAAGCAGCATTCATATTGTCGATTATTTTTGACTTCTCGGCAATATCTAGCTTCAGGCTTTCATTTTCTTTTACAACATCCAACATTTGATCCAAATCTTCTCTGCTTTCACTTTTTCCAGACTTTTCAGACTCATGAATCGAATCTGAACTTTTATTTCCATCCTGCAAGTTGGGAACAAAGAAGGTCTTGATTTAAGTAAATATTAGTAGGTAATTAAGGAAAGAGAAATTAAATGAAGTGAAAAAGCTTGAAGGAAAATAAACAAAATCAAGAAAATAAAGAATACATTAATTTTATATTATTAATTATAAATTATATTAATTACAGAAATAAAGAAAAAATTATATTTGCTCTTTATTTTTTGTTATTTTAAACACATGATTAACTTTAAAGTCAGATTGCCAGTCATAATTAATATAACTAATAGTTATTATTTAATTAGAAGCATTTTTAATGCATTGATAATGCTTCAATAGTTACTTTTATAATAATTTATATTTTTAGAGGTTAGTGTCTTTTATAAATTAATTAAAAAAAGATCAATACTGAAATTTACTTCAAAGAATAATTCAGAAAAAATAAAACAAGAGAATATAGCACGGTACTTTTCATAAAGTAATTTCCAAGTTAGATATTCATCCTATTTTCAACCCATTAACGAATAACTTTTCAAATTATTTCAAAATGGATTGTCAATTGTATTTTTAACTAATACTAGATATGTCTTTCAAAAGATACTTTCTGCATGAAAACATTTACAAAAATCATTGCTTTTATAAAAAGATTCAAAATATTTGCTTGGAATTTAATGAACTCAAAATAAAGTTCACATTCAATATCATCTGGTAAAAAAATCCTTCATATCAAAAATAACCCATATAAAAAAACATTTTTTATTGACCAAAGAGAAAATTCATCAGATCATTTCTAATTTTTTGTCATTTGTGGTAAAATAAATAACATTTAATGGGATATTTGGTTTATATTTATGAATATTTTAATTCAGGCTGTTATTTTATTGCATAAATGAAATATTTCAGATTTGAAGAGAACACATTATAAATAATAATAAAAAAAAGAGCAACAGTTAACAAATAGTTATCAGAATCAAAACACTAAAAATTTTTCAATATTTCAAACATGGAAGAAATTATAAAATCTCATTATGTCATTTTAATAGATTGATAAACAATATTTTACCAAGATTAAATATTGCAAATAAAAATTTCAACCTTTTACTTCAAAGGAATATAAAAAAACTTTAATTGGCGAGGTCTTAAAAATTCATTCAAAATATGTCAACAAGAATTTAAAAATCAAAATGTCCACTTTAAAATTTTACAAAAGATACAATTGTTTTTAATTAATATTGTTTGTCATTCTTGTACGAAAATATGTCTGCATATTCTATAGATGTTTAAAATATGGTAGATTTTATATGAAAATTAAGTTTTTCTATTTCATATATATATATATATATATATATATATATATATATATATATATATATATATATATATATATATATATATATATATAAGAATAATTTTTTTGACAATACAAATTCAAGTATACAAAACAGAATAAGAAGTTTTAAACCAAGATATTTAAAAGAATACTTCAAACACATGAATCTATATCTTAGAACTGTTTCAAATCTAAGAGATTTTAACAGATATTCAGGAAAGAACTTTTAAACTGTAATACACAAATCTTTCACTACATAAAAATAGTACTTTAGAATTCCTGTAACACTATTTTAAAAATTTATCCCACGTTAAATAAAAATATGCAGCAATTCAAATCTAAACAAACTTCAAATTTATTTATATTACAATGCATTTGCAAAAAAAGAAATTGAGGGAGATAGACTATGATCAAACATTGTTTACAAGCTTATATTAAAAATAAACACAATACTTAAAGCAGGAAAAAATTAAGCCATCAAATAATTTTTTAAAAAAAGGTTTTATTTATATATTTATTTCAAAATTAAATAAGAAACATGCAAGACAATAAAGCACACATTTAAAATATAAAAGAACAATCATATGTAAATAGTACAATACTTAACTGAATTTTAGAAGTTATTCAGATGGATAATACTGACAAATACTAATTACATTTTGAAACCAAATTAAGAAGACAAAGAACTGAAAAAACATACAATTAAAAGCAAATTTGATTTGTTTAGTATTAAAATACCACACAATAATGAATTCCATAAGATTTAAGAAAAAATGAAAGAATTGAAAAATACAAAAACCATACAATACAATGGAATTTAGTTGTTGAAAAGCTGCCTTATTTAGACTGATATAAACATTTCCTTACATGTGTTAATTTTGATCTTTGATGAGATAGTCCTTTATTTTGAGTAAGCTCTTCCAAGGATTTGCTGACTCCTGCTAATTTTTGAAGTTCTTCCATTGAATCCTGGAAAACAAATCAAATATAAATAAAAACATATTTAATAAAATTGAACTCAGGACACTTAATCGTGTAAAAAACTTTTATAATGAATCTGAAATTGCATATTTATAACATTTGAAATCTCAGTTCTGAAATAGATATTCCACTCAATTCAAATAAATATTTGCCTTAACCCATTCAGATCCAGATGATTTTTCATGTTAAGAATAACTCCATTAAAAAAAATTCATTTAAAATCATTACAGTAATAATATATATATATATATATATATATATATATATATATATATATATATATATATATATATATATATATATATATATATATATATACAACATGATAGTTCACACTCATTCCAAATTAAGATCACACTGGTGTGATTAAGGGCCTCAGGATGGAGAAAACAATCTCATATATAATACCTTGTTCCCTGAAGTTCTCACATATGTGATCATGTTCCTAAAGGGGTTAATTATGCAAGAATTTTCTGCAAGTTGCATATAACACTTGGAAATACTATATACTGCAAATAGGGCAAAAATCTAGGAATTACATCTTTTCTCATAGTTTTAGTAATACATTGAATTTGTATTATATTCATATACTTATTTGAATGAAGGAATTACATTTCTACTGGTAGCAATTTTTCATTTGAATTTGACCTAATTATGTATCTAAAATTCCAAATCCCAATGAAAATGTTATGTGACCCATTTCTCAAAAAATAAAGTTCTATTGCTTTTAATATCTACACAAATAAAGTAATATAAATAGTGGCACAATGGGACAGTTATTTTCTAAAACAGTTCATAAACAAAAGTCATAATACCTTTGAGGTGGTTTCTTTTGATTCACAGTGCGAATTTCCATCCGAAGATATTAACTATAAAAGAAAATTATATTACTTAGTCTTGAAATCAGTTATAAGAATAATATGATAAATGCTATTAATAACAATAATTAACCTCAGAAAGGGATGCTTTGAAACTTTCAATTGCATTAACCAAGTCCATTTTTCTATTTTCTTTTGCTGCCTGAACTGCAGTTTGAACAATTGGACGAATTTCTTTGGGTATCATTTCAGTATCTTTGTAGTATTTGGTCACAATACCTTGTATAGCTAAACTGCTCTTCTTTACTTTGGCTTCTAGTGCTTTATTTTTGTTGGAAAATCTTCTAATTGGTTATTTAAATTCTATAAAGCAACACACATATTAGTTCATCATACACCTTGCTGTAATGCAAGAAACATAACTAAATAAATTAATTAAAATGTATATAGAAATATTGCTTTAAAAAGATTTTATACCTTAATTTCTTGGTCTTTCTCAGTGATGATCTTATTGGAAAATTCATATGATTTTTGTAAGCTTTCATTTTCATCCTTTAATAGCCTTATTTCTTGTTCTGATGGATGCTAAAATCGAAAGGTTTTTAAATATAATTACGATTATCAATTAAGATAAGTATGTAGACAGAAAATGAATGCTATGAAGATCCAACACAAAAATTTCTTGCATTTTATCTAGTATTTTTTTTTTAAGATTATCAATACTATTTTTTTGGTAATATAGGAGAAGCACAAGTTATCAAGCAGATTTCAAAGTTCCATAAAACAGAAACAAAATAATGCAGCAATTACTGTTGTTTAAAAGAAAGTGTGGCTAAAAAGCTTTTTTAGATAGGTTGTATGACATATTTGTGGGTAGAATCTGTTTCGGTTTGAAATAACCCAGATAATAACCAGGAAATAATTTGAGTGTCAGAATGACTGGCATGTCAAAAAGTCATTTTTCTTCCAAAGTAATGAGTGTATTTAAGATATTGCAGTGTAAAGCTATACCTCAAATGGGACATTGTCAACAGGAAATTTACTTACAGCAAAATGAGGGACCACTATATTGAGGTGCCATTGTTAAAGACTACCTGCAGGAAACATTTCTCTTAACAATAGATTGATCTAGGTGGACTAGTGGTAAGCACAGACTTATTTTATTGGGAGAGAGAGAGGTTATATTCTAAGACACACATAGACAAAAGCACTGAGGCATAATCTATGCTAAAAAAATTAAAACTCCGGTGGCCCAAGGAGGAGAGGGAGTTGAACCCCCGAACAATGCCTCTGTACATGCCACTGAGGAGCAGCAATTTCTCAGCCTCCATGATCAACTAACATTACACTTGTAGAATTTTTTGTTTTCATTTGGGAGTTTGTCAAAGACAGGATGTATGCAACATTCATGATATAGATAACCTAAAATGGAGAATCACTAAAATTAGTAGAGGAATAACTGCTTACATTATCTTTAATACTTAGTATGAAGTTGAATATATAGACTTAATATTTTGTGAAATAAATGGGTTACACTTAGAACAATACTTATCAATAAAACTGTGAACATGTAAGTACTTTGTTTTATGGGACTTTTAAATGCTCTCGATAGTTTATGCTCACCCTGTACACCCAAAAACATTATACACTGAGAGAGAGAGTACAACATATTATATACATACATATAAACATCATAGTATTATGGTTTGCTTTGTTCAATGTTACAGAACAAGATTCAAATTTTGAACAGATTTTCAGACAGAAAAAATACTTTGGATGTAACATCTGTATCTATTTGGAGCCTTAAAAATTAAAAATATTTTATATGCATGACACTTATTAGCCTTAACAAATAAAGTTTAATATCAAGAATTAAAGTAAAAGAAATAAAAGTACAGAACATATTTTTAGCATTAAGTCAGTCTCGACAATGTTGTATTTTCAGCAATATGCAGAAAAGGATTCCAAATATAATTTTATATCAAGAGAATGAAATACTATTTAATAATAAAAGCGTTTTAAAACATAACTACATTTTATAAAATTTGAGAACCAAACACAAATTAAATTCTTTAACATTCGTTGAGTACTATCAAATGTAAATATGTATAAAGAATTTAAATATTATATAAAATTCATTACTTACATGGGTAACAGTTGATAGTTCTTCTTGAAGTTGATCAAATTTATTTTGCAGCTCTTTTAAATCAGATATATATTTTTCTTTCTGTTCACTAAAAAAAGAACAATTATGAACTTACAAAAATATCTAAAGAGTAAAAGCATTTTTTTTAAAAAAAGATACCATGGATTAAATTTATTAGAATCTATAAGAGATTAAATCATAATCCACAAAAACAATTAAAATTCTCATTTATACAAGAAATGCAAACTGAATCTTTTTGCAGAAGTGTAGATTTACATTTAAATAAGAAAAAAATTGCATTAATTTTTTTTAAAAATAATAACTTAGAAGAATCTAGAAAAGCCCTCAACATCTATTAAAGCATATAGTTCTACAAAATATAATTTTCATATGGAATGTTATCTTTGTGCATAATGTTAAAGAATAAAACCCAAAATTGAAAAAAAATTCCAATATAAAAAAGGTTAGAAAAGTAATATATTCTGAATTTGTTAGCCTTTAGAGAACAGCATATTTTTATAATACAATGCATTTGTGTTTTAGCAAACTGGCAAAAAATATTTTCCATACTTTGTTTTTAATTCTACTACAACACATTGGAAAATTGCTTATCTTTGGAATAATTCTAAATTAAGAAAACTGATTTATAAATTAATATATGTATTAATAATGCAATAAATTTATATGAAAATTGGAAATATGTTCTAGTTTTGATATGACTTTTTGACATTAGGCAAAGAAAGCCTTAATATTTTGAGAAAAAGGATATAAAATGTTACATTAATAGTGGATTACGTTAAAGCAAAATTAATAACTTAATACAAGCAGAAATAAGTTCTAAATATCCCATGTCAAAGAATGAAGATACTACTTTTTTAACCACCATGTTTCCCTGAAAATAAGGCTTGGTCTTAACTTTTGCTGCTAAAGACACATTAGGATATATTTACGGAGGGAAATTTTATCTATATATAGCTATATTGTGTTTTAGAATATTGCTAAAAACCTTATTTCTAATTCCCACTGCTGAAGAAAACCATCCAATTTCATAATGATTTGAGAATTCTATTGGTGATAAGTCTAACTATGATGTAATTTCAAGGGTGAATGTTTTGATATTAACACTGTAAACAATTAAACACTTGGATCACCAGCTTTGCAGCCATTCACAGATGATGTCCTCCAACTTAGGAAGTAATGGTTGCCAAAACCAGATCAAAAATTGCATTTTTTGGCATTTATTTCATCATAAAGTTACTACTTTGATTGCCCATTTTGGAATCATCCCATTTCTCTTAGTAGGTAGCTGTATGATTTGCAATGAAAAACAGCTTTCTTGTCACACTGATCTTATTGAGGATAAATATAACATTCCTCATAATTTATTATTCAGTTAAATACTTATACCTTGCACAGTACACAGCATACCAATCGATTCTAATCATTCTCAGTTATGTCGATCGGTTATCAAATGTTTCTGTATATTGTAAATATCCGCACTTTGATTGATCAATCAACACCATCTGGCCTCCATTGGACTGATAATCTTAACTAGATTTTATTTGAGGGAATATATTTATATTGTGAGCAAATTAAAAATTATGCAAAGGCTTAACTTTTTTTTATTAGAACTTATTTTCAAGAAAACATATCTGCCAGACTAACAATATTTAGTTTCCTGACTAATTTAATTTTCAGTGTGATACAAATTTAACAAGCAAATAAACTTTTATTTTGTTAATTATTTGCATTGCTTTGAAAAATGAGAGTAAATGCTTCCATTTTAAAATATCTCTTCTCTTCTATTCACTTTAATAATGTGTAAAGTATAATTCTAATATTTACATTTACAGTTGTATTCTAAGAAAAAATTCATTTTTGGACTTACTTGGCTTCTTGCAGAAGCTGCTTATTAGTGGTAAGCTCAGTTCGTAAAGCTTCAGTTTCAAGTTTTAACTCGACAATCTATGAATTAAAACAAAAATTATTAAAACAGTATTTGAAAAGTAGAAATTTTCAGCTATATGCAATGCAACATTTTGTTGAGAATCTGAATCCTTGAAGATCTGATTATTTATTAGAGGAAATTAAATGTTTAAGCATTCAATTACTCAATATATTAACCAATATTTAAAAATTTAAACAAAAAAATTAATTAATATTAATAAAATTAGTTACTACAAAATATGAGGTAACATTTAATATATGTTTCTATAATTTCTGAGATATTCAAAAAAGATGAGCTAGTCGTACTAACATTAAATCAGCAATTGAAACAAAGAGCATATAAAAAAAAAAAAAAACTTTAATATAAGCATATAAAATTATATACATCACACACACACACATATAGTTATATTAAAGCATTGATTTTTCTTGTTAAACATTAAAATAATGCCATTCACAACAAAAATTATACTTAAAAATTTGTGAAGCCTCTTCTAACTAAAGATTATTTTATTATATTGAAAATAAATAAGTTTTATGTTTCCATTAAATATGACAATTATTGTATAATATTTTTTGACAGAACTGCCAACATTTTAACACAAGTACTTCCCTTCCCCTTATAATATTACATTTATTTTTTCATAATATCATGCAAGCAATAGTGTTTAAAAGAACTTACAACTTGAACAGTATTGTCTTGGTCTTCATTATTAGAACCTTTATTCCGTAAATAATTTTTGTTCTTGGTGTCTTCTAATAAAAAAAGTCTAAGCTTCAAATCAAAATTTTCTTTTTTCAACTCTTCTATTGTCTAAAGAAAAAAAAAATATTAAAATTATCAATCAAATAACTGAACTTTATTTTTAAAAAATAATTATGGTAAAAATCATTCATAAACAGGAATAAAAAACATACTTGTTCATATTCTCTAACTGCGCGTGTACGAGTTCCTCTAACAGGAGATACAAGATCTGCTCTACGAAGATCTGAAAAATGTTTAAATCAGTTTAAAAAACCATTCAAAAAATATTTATTGTATACATGTTTTTTTTAAAAAAATCTGACACACAAACACAGTGAAACATCTATTTTCATAACACTTAAAGCTCTTAGTTATTTTTAAAAAATAATTCTATTAAGATTGGATTTAACAGGGTAAACACTGTTTAAAAAGCTTTTGAGTAAGAATGAAAAATTTTAAGTATCACTTACAAGACATCCAAGTTGCCAATTTCAAAATGTTACAATTAATTTAAAAATATTTTAGCATTTTAAATACTGCTATCCAACTAAAAGTATACCAATTACAAAATTACTATTATTTGTGCATGATTATAAGGATAAGTCAAGAATTAGATACACTTTATATTCAAAAATTTATTTAAATAAAGGTAGGTCAGCAACATTGAGATAATTTTCAACACAATCTTTTTTCTTAGCAATACACTCTTGTCCAGCAAGTCACAAGCTTTTGCATGTCCTTTGTAGAAGGTTTTCTTGTGGTCTAAAGGCCACTTTCGCACAACAACCCAAACATCCATATTTAATTCAAATTTAATAGGCAGAAAAACAATGCAAGACACAAAATTTATAGTGACTCTTCTGTCCATCATAATCAACTATAAAAATCGTTGAATATTATTAAACATAATTGAAATTGGTTGGTGTCCATATCTCCTTTCGTGCAATGCTTGTACGACTACTTTTAAACTTTTTGATGAGCATAAGAAAAATTTCAGATGAATTTCTGACCTTTTACATCATCTGACCACAAAAATTGGATCTCTGCTTTTCTCTGCCCTGGTGCTAACCAGTGAGCTAATACATTTTAGTAAACAAATGGTGATATTGTAATTAACATTTCATATGGATCCCCACAGTCATAATTCAACATATGTGTGTGAAGATAGCACTATTCCAAAAAATGTTACAGCAAAAGCGTAAATAATTGTTCATTTGCCCTCATAAAAGGTATCTATTCAGTTTTTTATTCATATCGCATTGTAAAGCAACCTGTGGCCTATTAGCAACAGACCTCTTAATTTTAAACCATAGTCAACTGAAGAGGACAACCCTTGAGCTGGCACTTCACTCCAAACTTCCACATCTCCCCGACAGGGGGACTGATCCTCAATAGATTTAAAGTGCATTAACCCCTCTACACAGCAGGTCTTCAGTGGCTTTAGGTTTAAAACCTACGACTCGAAAGTGCCAATTGCGATTTCACAACCATGAACGGTGGCCCCATTACAAGTATTCAATTTGCATAGCTTAATAGAAACTGATTATTTGTATGTTAAATTAGTATAGAGAATTTTCTAATAGCATCAGTTAATTTTATATAGTAACATCAATTTAAAATAGAAATTATACTGCAATTCATTTTACAATGTGTGTTCCTCAAATACATTTTTTAAAAAAAAACTTAAATGAATAAATAATTATGCATATTATACCTGACTGGGTTGACGGAACAGCATCCATCACATCTGTGAGATGAGCAGGGTAGGTACTGAAAAGATAGAATACAAATAATTAATTCAATGGAAATATATATATATATATATTACACATGTATCATTTCAAAATTAAAAGTAGTCCTTACACTTATTGTACATATCTGCTAGTTATATTTATACAACATATTTCTTATGAAAAAGTTTTTCTAAATGAATATAAAAGGGATAGCAACTAGCATTCTAATAATAATCAATCTCAAGTCAGCACCTCTACTCCAGTAGCAATCAAGAGTTTAACACAAAAGACAATTATCCTTATTTTATGAATAAATATATTGTTGTCCAATGTCAATGAGCCTTTATGATGGCTTCCTTAATAATGAACCACAGTATAGATGTTTTGAGAAGGCAGAACAAGAATATTTTGGCCTCTCTCTATTCAGCAATTTTAGTATTTGTAAAGAATATTAAAGAAAGTATGCACTACGTAAAAATCTTTTTCTTATCCAAATTATTATGTTGCAATACAGTTGTTTCACAACATTTCTACAATACATAATTTTTGACATGTTACAGAACAATGAGAATTCAGTGGCATACACAGACCTCTTACGGGTGGGGGGACATTCTAAGAAACATGCACAGATGAAAGAGCCGAATAATTTTTATGGTAAAAATTATTTACCTCTTGGCCTATGGATGGTTGAATCCCCCTTCCTGTGTATGCCACTGAGGGGATTTAACATATTTTTATGTTCCCTATCACTTATCATTAAAAGGAAACAAACCTATAGGACAAACATATTCTTAAATGTAAGGCCATAAATAATTATTCTTACACAAGTAGTTTGATAAACAAACATCCCTTTAAATACATATTAAATCTAGAAATATTTGGAAATTCTTAAAATGTTTCTTAATTCGAAAAATCAATGCAAGATTTCATTATAATTTAATCCCTCCCATGGAAAAACAGCTATTTATTTTTATATGAAAAGAATTGTGTGTTTGTGTATGTTCAGAAAAAGCTTTTGTCATTATAAAATACTAACTGCTGAAATTAAATAGGATTTTTTTCTTTGATGCAATTTCCTTTATCTCAGCCCATTCTTATCTCTCTTTCTCTTAAATATTTTTTTCATTACTATAAACCACTTATTTCACACATATTGGTTATTCGCTAATTTTTGCTCATTTTTATAGGAGGGGGGGAGAGTATCATTTCCATCAATAACTGATATTTCAGGACGTTTATATCTCAAAATAAAACACGCGAAAATGTGCGTTTTTATGCATTTTTAACACGATAATTATATTCCGTAATAGATTACAAGTCTCATCCATCCTGATCCAAATCTTTCGCAATAATCAAAAACGAATCCAAAACCTCTTTCATTCAAAAAAGTGGTAAACCATTTCGCAACCGGAATGGGAGTAGAGGGGAGGAACTGCATCTGTCGAAAGTCTATAAATAGAAACCTCCCCCCTCACGAGTCCCTATCTTGTTATTCCCATTCCCTACAACTGCGCAGCAAAACAAGATGGGGAGAGGAGAGAGAAAAAAACACCGTAAGCGAGTAGGCGTAGGACGGATGTAGCAGACAGTCCCTCTCCAAACAAAGTATTCGTTTACACTTAGGATTCCCTTAGATGTGTAGTAAGGTACGGAGAGAGGAAACGCAGAAATACTCCGCTTTTCAAAGAAATGATTGTTTAGAGTAGGCGAAAAAGAAAGGTATACGAAATCCATCTGGTATTCAGGTTTTCAAACTTTCTTTTATCCCTAGGTTCAACAAATAAAACAATATAAAAAAAAAAATTAAGTCAATCCTTACTTGGATCAAAGAAATTTTTTTTTCGCTACTTTTTATTAAATAGTTACAATTACTATAAATATGTATATACATAGGACAGAATCACAACATTAAGTGGTCATTAATTTTTATTAATTATCATTAAAGTATCGTAATGTCATCCCAAACAATCGTGTCTATAAAATTTCAGTTCAACTGAATGCTTTAAAACGTGAGAAAAAAACATTTTCAAGTTTTGTCCTTGTCACAAGTCGCCCAAAACGATGCCAACGTGTCTGCATTTGTAATTCTTTGAATAATTAGTTTTAATCAATTTTTATTAATTATAATTAAATTACTGTATTGTCATCCAAAATAAACAAGTATATAAAATTTCAGCAGCTCAATTGAGCGCTTTAAAATGTATTTTATTAACGATTGAAAATTCCACCAAGATAAAATAAATAAATAGAGAGTGAGTTAATAGTAGGATTTAAAAAAAAATCACACGAGCTATGACGATAATATTTTACTGAATGGATAGTGGCTAGGTTCTGGTAACAAAGATAATTACAATCACACATGTTTTGTTTTACGCATCAATTCTAAAAGAAATTTGTATTAGAAAAGTGGTTCAGATATATTATCACCAGTGGTGCACACAAGGGGGTCCTAAGGGTCCGGACCCACCCCCAAAGCCCTTGATTTTTTGTCGGATTGATTATAATTTTAAGTATATAATACGTAAAATTTAATTAAATATTTGTTATTAATGATTAATTTTATTAATCAATACTAATTACTTATACAATAATTAGTTTTTTACTGTTTTTTGTTCCCAAAAATCGACAAAATCAAAAGGAGCATGATACAAGAATGGTGGACTTTCGACCCTGGACCCCCCCCTGGAAAATTCTTGTGTGCGCTACTGATTATCACTATTCAACACTGGCGTAGCTAGCTCTGAGGTAGCTCTACATCAAAATTCCTTCCGAGCGCTTTTTTAGATATGGAAGCCCTGTTAGTGCATTTTAGTTACACATGTTGGGGCCCTATAGCTTGGGGGCCCCGTATAATTGATACGGCGGTAGGTACGCGCCTGCTAATCAATGCAAATGAATTCAGTAGTCCAAATGAATACCTGCGTTGCTCCCGAAACTATATATAGTAGTCAATAGTGTAGTCATTTTATTTATGCATATTTCTTACTTATAAGGATATTAGAGTAACTTCCAAAATTTTGTTAAATTAGTTGCATATAGTAGTCGTCTTTGTCATTCAAATTCAATAGTCATATACTTACTTCATTTAGCGACCAAATACGAGACATTTCACTTATATTCAAATTTTTGCTGTCGTACCACGGTATAAGAATATGGAATATATAACATTATTCTTTATTAAAAGGAGGAGAAAGTTTTAGCAATGGGCAATTAATCTGATACATTTAAAAATGTACTCCTTCAACAAATTAAAGGATTTGTAACAAAAAATAACAAAGACCTGTATGCTTGAATTTAAAGAAAGTGTGCTATGTCTCCGCACACTTACTCTTTTTTTTTTTTTGTTATTTTCCCATCGAGGGAGTATCAATGTGGCTGCGTACTTTTTACTTTTAGAATGAATAACACAAGTTTTCGTGAGAAGAAAAGGCAGTAACAATTTTAAAGTATATAGCTCTACTTGTGTAAACTTTCTAAGCATAGAAAATAAACGTTTGAGTAACATGAATTTTAAAAGGAAAAAAGTTACTACCCTATTTACAATTTCTATGAAAAGTCCATATTTTTTGCGATTATCTCAACGAAATATAGGTTGGATAGGTAGAATCAAGGCTGATTTTGGTGTCTAATGAGGTCTTGTTGAATAGGTCTAAAATTTGATGTAAATTCTATCATTACACCTCTAAAGGAAATCAATTTCCAATCCAAATATGAATACATTGAAAGACCCGTTCCATCCAGTTTGAAAAACATTGGGTTATTTGGCTTGTATAGTAAACAAATTTGTTGTAGTAACATTAAAATATTTAAAACTTGCAGATTGACTTATCAACACAAATCTCTCATTCTATAGTTCCAATAACTCGTGACTGAACATAATCAAGATGTCTCGGAAACGATAAAATGAAAGGATTAATTTCTTTATAAACAGCAATCGGATATCAATTTTGATCACATCAAATAAAATGTATTGATAGTTAACTGTACAGAATTCAATTCTACCTCTTTACATTCAAGGCCAACAATGAAAATATCTCAGGGTAGGGAGAGAAGGCATCATTGGTTTTCTTAAAAAGAGAAAGGAAATAGGTCGTGCAGCTGCACCAATGAATCACGCTAACTTGAAATTGTAGCAGCCAAGAACAACAGTCAAGTAATTGATGACGATTGATTCGACAACTAAAAAAAAATGGTGCGTTGATCCGTGTTTTAGTCTCTCTTGTCCATTGTTAGCAAAAAATATATAGAGTGAAAGGAAAAAAGGATTTTTTTTCTAATCCTAATAATTCTAGAAAAATGCCTTTAGATTACAGGCATTAGAACAGATTTCACAATGACAGAACTACATGTCATAGGGATTTCTGAACTAATGATGAGGGGGAAAACTAGACAAACAGAATACGTAAGTTTTAAATAGAACAATAAATATATCGCACTCCAAATAAAAAATAAAAACACCCATGTTAATTTTACATCAAAACTGCAAAAGAACGGAAGTAAGCCACTATGACGTGTTTTTTCATAGCATAATTGAATTTGAGAAAATATAAAATTGTTTTTAAAATATTTTACACACTGATAAATTTTTTGTTGTTGCATTACTTTCCGAAACTATTTTTTGAATAAGCATTTGGCGAACATGCCAGAGTGTAAATAACGATCAACGCAGTTGTGGTAAGAGCAGATGCTTCTTCAAATAATTATTAACGGTTATTTTTTTAATTTAAATTCAATTGTGTAGTTGGTACTTTAAAATTTTAGTAATTTATGATATTTAAGCTTGCTGTGATTAAGAACATTAATTTTTATCTTTATTTCTAATTATCAACTATATGTGGGAATAAAAACTTAATGAATTGAATTCGGTACGCAAGATTCCAGTTAAATCTTGTTAAGATCTTTCAAGTCCAAAAGATCAATATATTTGTCAATCCATTTTTCATCACTGCATCTACATAGCTGTCAACATTCCAAATATATCAAGATTTAATTCGAGGTTTGGCATAATTGTCATAGTTCAAATACTTGTCCTTCTATACATAAAAAGCAATTCTGCTAGCTAACTACTGAAGAATAGTTAAAAGACATTTCTCAGGAAGAAAGAAAGGGCAGAGAAGGCCAATTTGTGGCCTGTATAATCCAAAGGGTAGAGAAACATTTGTAAAAGATAAAAATAAAGAATTTTTTTAATGAAAATTAAAGTTCATGTCCTCTCGAGCAGAAGTTGCCAAAGTGGTGGTCTGAGAAAAAATTTCGCTGGTCTCCAGAAAAATGTGGAAATTACTCAATTTATCACGTTATGTTTTAAGATGCCTTGATTGCGTTCTTAGATCACAATTTCTTTTTATAAATATATTTAACATTAACAAAATCCTATTAGCGGTCCGAGGGATTTAAATATCAATTTACAGGTCCGTGAGGTCAAAAAGTTTGGCGACCGCTGCTCTCGAGGCATTAACATGTTAATTCTATTGATAAATGATAATTATTTATACTGAAACAATATAAGAATTTGAACTAAATTTTCTAGTAAAAAAGTTACCCTTAAGAAATCTCAAATCAATGTAGTAATAAATTATTATTAAATTAAGTAGTAGGAAAGTTAGTAATTAACGTTTTATTTTCACAAAGTTATCAGATGTAACAAAGAAACGTTTAAATACAAGCATGTAAGACTGATATTTACCCTAATGCTTGTTTATGGAAAAGCTTTCTATTGTGTGATAATTAAAAACTGAGAGGGGGTGGAATAAAGTGTTTAAGTACAAGTTATTTGTTACCACTTCTGTCAGACGCTATTGTCTGTTTAGCACCTAGTAATTCGGGATTAAATAAGATTACGAGATCGACGTTTGATAGTGGCTTCTTTCTACACCTCCCCCATATCAACATGAGAATTTTAGTGGCGAGACATATATTTAATGCCTTTCTGCCAACATAAGATCCTTTATAGGATTAACCACACCAATTCTGTAAGCAATCGTTTACTATAACGCGATTCAACAATCCTATCTGATCTAGCTCTGCTAATCTCGGGGATGAGAAACAACACAATCCTATAAACATATATTTTCACTATTTTAATAAATTCTCAAGTTTCCTTTATAATTTTAATTACAATGGTTTAAATTTCTAAATAAGAAATAATTCTAATTTCATCCCAATTTCTTTTTCTCTGGAAATAAAAGCAGGAAAAATTAAGAGCTCCAACAAAATATCCACAGTAGACGACTCCCATTGCTTGGGATAGATTTTTTCTCTCTTTTCAATTTTATTTTAAATTGACAATAATAACGGCAAAAAAATAAATAAAAATATTAATAATAATTGGTGAAAGATTTCATTTTTATAATTTGCCTGAAGGTGACTGAATACAAATTGTATTTTAGAAACAACAAGACCTCGTAGATTTTTTTTCTTTTTCAATTACAATGTCATAAAAATATAGGACGATAATTTTAAAAAGGATATATATATATATATATATATATATATATATATATATATATATTAAATACATGAGTTTACATTTCATAAACATGTAATCATTTTGAACCGATGTGAATGAAATCATCTACTCCATCAGTCTATGCAAAAAAAAAACACAACCGACCATGCAAATGCATAAGATTTCTATCTTATTTACCATCAGAAACTTCAAACGAGAAACGAAACATAATAAAAGACCACTCATTTATACTAAATTACGTAAAATAAAGGGCCCCAATAAAACAAATCCAAACAACACGACGAAATTACCATTTCGACGGTCCATTTAATTCGATGTGACATGGAAATCTTCGTATTAAAAACTCGACCTTGACAGCGATTGCTGGACGGCCACCAAGGGCAGTTGTTAAATGCAAATCGGAAAGGAGCCTGGTTACCAAAAATTTAAGGTTGAGCCTTTGCCAAATCGAAAACCCAAACACGTCAACGCTGAGCTTGCTTAATATTTGCCAACTCAGTGACACGCGGTGGGTTATTTCGAGGTTAGTTAGGATAAAAGAATGCACAACCACTAGAGTATTGATCCACTTTTAGGTATGATAAAACAGCACTTAGGGTCCGAAAATGGGCGCACTAAAAAGCTTTGCGACGTACTCTGAAAGGTTCAAGAGATATGCAACTTCAAAATAGAAGGCATGCACAATAAAAGTTCTCTTTTATGTCGAAGTAAATCTGATGAGTCATCTAGAAAATAACGGTATCTCTCTATTCACAACAAACAAAATTTCAAACAAAGCCTCCGTATTTGTGTGTAGTTAGTTCATAAGATCAAAACAAAATTAGAATAATATATAAATAAGAGCATAAAATACATTCATTGAAGACAATGAACGAATTATCAAGGAATTTATATATACTCAAAAGAAATTCAAACTATAAAAAAGAAAAAGAAAAAAATTTGGAATCATTCTCTCTTAAAAAGTGAACTCTAGCGATGAAATATAAATAAATGTTGATTATCCGGTAGGCCATTGTAAATAAAAATTTGTATCGATATTTCGAAGTCTGAAGAATAAAGATTTTTAAGTATTTACTCTCTAAGGAATATAACACAAGTATAAAGATAACCTAAAGACTACAAAGTGAGCCGCAATCTAAAAATCGCGTAAATTTGAAGCTCACGTTTGTAAAAAATAGCGGTAATAATTTACTTGCATTCTGGAAGAATACAACAGTATTGGATGCTGTTTATGATATTGCTTCTGCTTGGAAATGAATAAGATAAACTTTAAAAGCGGTAATAAATTAAGAGCTAATTGCTTTAATTTTGTATAAAATGATTTAAACAGGAATTTGTTACTCAAGAATTCAATTTTTATAATCAAGAGTGTCTTCTGTCAAGTCTAAATTTAAAAGGTAATCCCGGTTTCATAATTTTATAGCTGGAAAGGCATTCTGTTAATTGCATTATCAATGAGTTCTTTGCTTTACTTTACTTTTTTATACGTTGGCAAATTTCAACATAAGGGTTGAATCGCGAATATTTTGCAGTCATTAATTATCACACATAGCAAGTAACAGAATTTCTCACTTCCAATGAAAGAATGATGGTAGGAGGGGGGAGGATTAAAATCTAGTAAAAATGTCGAGCCTTTTTTGAAGTATTCACTAATGTTTTCAAACCAATGATTTCGAAGAAATAGGATGAGAGAAACTGATGAAGAAAAGTAGCGTTTTATATGTAATTGACACACACGTCAATTAATTCTAAAATGTAGATCTATTGAATTTGTCAGTGAAAATCAGCCTTTACTTAAATTCATTTTCTGTGGGTTCACCTTTTGAAATTTCAAAAAGACTTTGTATAAATTATAAACTAAATACTATCTGATAAGGGTTTCTAGTAGCAGTGCATCGCGCTTCCACACCACAGGTCCGTGGTTCAAACCCCGGGCTGGGCAAGGTCGACTCAGCCTTTGCATCCCTTCAGTGGGTCGATAAATGAGTACCAAGCTTGCTTGGAAACTTAACACTGGGGGTTTCATATCCATCTGACCGGAATATGTGCTCGTACACCTCAGGGTACAAGGCCACGCATACTAAGATGTGCATATAGGCCTTGAACCTCATGGGCTGTTGCGGACTGAATTAAGTTAAGGGTTTCTGATTCACCCCGCCCCTCTTTAAAAAAAAAGCTTTAAAGTTTCCTTTAAATAAGTTTAAAAGACGCTGACTCTTGGTAATGAAAAAGAATTTTAAGCGCATTTTCACAATCCGATGTGGAAAATTCATATAGTCAATACTTTTTTGGGACAGAGGAAACTAACTTTTTTTCGATTCATTTTTATTGAATCGTTTGCTGCATGTTACATTATCGTTTGATTTTGTAACATACAACATTTGCAACATAGTTATTCTATATGTTACCTGATTTATTGTTAATAAAATGGAGAAAGGAACTTTGAAACCAATATTTGGAATTGAATAGCACGCACCTTGGAATAAGAATATATATTACAACATATTTGGTGACCCGGACGTGACATTGATGATAATTTTACGACTAGTTTTTTTCGAATTTACAAGGAAAACAATTTATTGGAATTGCGTTTATGCAATTAGAGTGAGAACATTACAAAACGAAGGACTGAGGCCGAAGTAGGCCCATTTTCCTCAAATCCAAAATTAAAATTTGAATTAAAAAAAATAGAACGAATTAAAGAAGGTATAAGTTAAGAATTTCTTTCAGTAAATACTTAACTAAAATAGAAAATGCATTAGAGTTTGAAATTGAAATTTAGATGAGTTTGAAAGTCTTTAATTGGCTTAAAAGCTTAACAGGTAGACAAATTTAATGATTAATCAAGGCTGACAACGAAGTATAATTAAAAATTGATATAAGTGATATGGCAGCTGATGGTTGTGAGTGAAAAATACAAAGGTATTGAAGCGTGAAATGAAAGGTGCTATGAAATTTTATATGATAAACCAAATGACGTGACAAATATAAATGATTGAACGCTGATATTTTTAATTGGTGATGAAAAACTTCCAAGATAACTTAAAGTTAGGAAAAATCTTCAATTGTTACAAGGGACTTTTTGGAAAAATGCTTGATTTTGAAACTTCAAATGTTGGAAAGAATTGCTGTGTGCTCGGGGCTGGAGGCTGCGACAACTCGTGTACAGATTCTTAGTAATCCCTAAGAAAGGGAATTCTAAACGCATCTTCCCTATCCGATGGGGAGATTCAAACAGTTGAGGACAAAGTAATAAATTATTTCGCTTGGTGCAGTGGCAATGATAATTTTTGTTGCATTCTTTTTTAATGAATCGACTGCTGTATGTTATATCATCGTCTGATTTTGTACCGTTATTGTAGCTTTTATATGTTACCTTGTTAATTGATATAAAAACGTTGACAGAAAAATTTGAATTCCCTATTTGGAATGGAATGTGAATTTTTAAATAAGGAAATACATTACACTTTCCATTTTAAAAATCTTGACATCTTAAATCAATTTACTGATAGGAACTGATTTCAAAGTTTTAAAATGAATTGAGAACAGAAATTGAAAAAAGCAGCTCAAAAAAATAAAATTAAATTAAAGGAACGAAATTAAAATACAATTAAGGTGAACCAAAAAATCCATATAGGTATGACCGATTAAGCTGTTCCAAATAGAATTAAAAACTATCAATAAATAAAAAATCTATTGAACGAAATACAAAATTTAATAGAAAAAATTTAACCAAATTCAAGAGATTTGTCTACTTCTTAAAACGGGACAGCCATGTACATCCATGCAATTAAATGCGATAAATACTTCCATTTATACAAACTTTTATTAAAAAAAAGGGGGTGGGGAAAAAGTACTTGTCATGAGTACACGTATAATGCTAATTTCCTGATCACATTCTTTCTATTTATGATATTGCAAGATGCTGAATTGAGTGATATAAAGAACGGTTAAAGTTCTTGTTAGGTGAAACTAAACACAACAGATTTTTGAAGTATGTATAAGAGTTGCCCAAATGAAAACTGGACACGGGCAATTGTGTCAGAATGATTGCAGCTATATCCGTGCCACCGTATACGACGTGCAATAATGAAACCTATTCGTGGTAGAGGAAGTACATCAAAAGTAAAGTCGTGCTATCCATGGATGCATCCATAACGGCTAATGAGTGGTAGTATGATTTCTTATAGCGGGAGGTGAGCTGAATGAAGGCATCTGTCAAGGAATGGGGCAGTCTACGGCGAGCACTGCTTAGTTCGAACAATTGGTGCAATAATTTTCATGAAAGGGTGGCAAACCATCTCCATAACAATGCCGGCCCAAACGTCTCCCGTGAAACCCAGAGACAACCTTAAGAAAATTCTGTTGAAAAGTGAACCCACCATACAGTCTGGATTCGTCTCCTTGAAAATTTCCACACTTTTTTCCCACTTACGAGAGCTTTAGGTTTCCATTCGGGCGATAAGGCAAAATGAAGCTATGCAGAATCAACCACGATCTTTCTACAGCCTACTACCGAAACGATGAGATCTGTGTGTTACAACGCTCATGGCAATTTATTTTGATTTCTAATAAAGGTATTCTATTTATTCAACTTGGCCACTTTCCACTGGCGTAGCTAGTTCTGAGTGGGCCCCGTATCAAAACTCCTTCGGGGGGCCTTTTTTAGAAAAGAAAGCCCTGCTAGTGGTACTGTAGTTACACATTTCGGGGCCCCGTATCATTGATACGCTGATACGGCGGTAGTTACGCCCCTGCCACTTTTCATTTGGGCAACTCTTATATTTCAAAGGTATAGAATATTTTAACTATCAACCATTAAAATTACATTGTAAACTAAACATTTTCCTTTCTTAAGCATAACAAAAAGTTTAATACTATACGCAAGAAATCGATACAAATCTTTCAATTTTTATGTTAACAAAATATGTGCACGCATACTTGACATAATTATAATAATTGAGAAACTATATAAATAGTAATTTCTCAATGATTATTATTTCTTTAAAAGAAAAGAAAAAACGAGGCGAGATGAGACATGTGTTTTGCAAATAAGAGTATTTATTCGTTATCAAACTTAGTATTTTCAAATATTAAAAAATAAATCATAATATATACATATTATGAACGATTAATTAAAGTGACCCAGGACGAAAATATTTTCTCGCCATTTTAACTACTAAGCTTTCAAACCCCAATAAAAAATAGTTTCGTTGTAAACTATTTGAAATAGATAATATTCCAAGCTTTTTGTAAAATAATAATTTATATATTTCTAGTATTATGAAATAACTATTTATATACTTTTAGAATATTATTAAATTACTATTTATATATTTTTAGTATTATGAAAGTTATTTATACCGAAAAATAAAACTTTAAATTTCCATGAAATAAAATTCAAAGCGATTATTTAATAAGATAATACTTTAAGAATTTCGAAGTGATAAGCACGTGCCCACCCATGCAATTTCAAAACGTGACTCATTCTCTCATCTTATCCAAAGAACACAACAGAAAACACACGTGATAAAGTTCCACATACAACCTGCAAACGATAGTGATCGAAATAGATTTCCTAAATTCGAACAATAACATCAAACACAATATCAGAACTTACCCTTGTACCACGCATACGGGCAGATGTTAACCAAACAAAGGCTTTTTCAAAACAGCCTCCACTAGGAACAGTCCAGCGTGTTGCTGATGCAAGGCACGGCTCTCTGAAACCGTTAACTGGCATGCGTGACGTCATGTGGGGTAAGCGTGACGCTCTGCCAAGCCTTCTCTCTCTCCCCCCTGCTCTAGAGCAATGTGCCTTCTATTTAATTAACAGCAATTGGGAAGAAGAAACTCCGTAGTTTTTTTTTTTAACCTGACAGCGTGAAACAGACATGGAGTTGATGGACGAACGAGAAGGTTAAGATGAACTACTTCGGAATTAATTTGGCGCGGAATTGATTAAATAAATGGCTATGCTGTGTAAAAATTTTCGTTCCAAGTTAAAGGCAAACGATATCGTATCGATTTTTCGGTAGTCACGAGTTTTCGATTTATTCCTCCTTTCGCATTTATTAAGATTAATCGAAGCTGAAGACGGAGCCTGAGATCGGAAGCAGAATCCTTGAATAAAAGTCAAGGGTTAATGAATTTAATGGATGTAGGATTGATTCTTTATAACTTCATCTTCTTTTGTTCCGGTTTAATTAGACATCTATAGATCGACAAAGTACAAAAGAAATATTAGTGATCAGGGTCAGCACGATCGAGATTAAATTGAATTAAATAAAATCAGATTATAGAATTCCATCCTTATTTTTCCTTAAGGAGTTTAATGCTATTCGATGCGTCTAAAAAGCTGGGAAGATTTAAGGGCTAAAATACTTAATTTGGAATTTAAGAAAAAAAAGTTAATCGAAACTGCTTTTATATATATCCATAATATAGAAACGAGACAAAAAATTCCTTCTTTTATGTAAAAAATAAGAAAGAAAATCTAAACAAGAAGCTGCAAATATATTCCAGGAATCAGTCTAATTAAGACATTAGGAAATAAAAGTAATAAAAATATATAACGTATTAAGAATAATGCAACAAAGTATGAACGGATTTCTATTTCCATTATGCAGTCAATATAAGGTAACTACAATAATAACAAAAAGTGTTTCATAATGAGAAATAGATCATCTGACTCAATTCTGTATAACTACTACGTCAACTTCTCTTACAGCGGATTATTATCTTAAAATAAAGCAAAAGCAGCTATAACTTTTTTAAAAAATTCTATAAAAATTTCAGAGTAATTAAAAATCTATATGTTCAGTTTCAAATTAAAAGCTACGCAACGTAATTAAATATCTTTACACAAATGCAAGTTCTTACAAGAGAATTATAATAGCATGCAACATTTGTTATTTTCAACTGTGAAAAACCGTAATGTTTAAACAAGGATTTATACACTGACGAGTATGAAAAGGTGAGAAGTTTATAGTTAATTAGTCACATGTGTGTGCTAATCTGCAGTCATTTTGATTATCTGCTCATTCAGTACGAATCTAGCTCACTAAATTTGTTTATTGCATCTTAAGAGTACAAAACACTTTTTTCTAAGGTAATTTGAGTCTTTTTTTCTTTTTTTGAAGAAAAACAATGACAATAGAGTTCCTTTGTTTTTAAAATTAGTGGCGTGAGAGTAGTTGCGACATAACAAATTGAAACACTTTTTCAAGGCTGCAAAACAGATCTTTGATTCCAACAAGGACAAAGAATAACATCTTTGGCTGCTTCTTCTCCACTCAAATATGCAATTCATTCAAAAGTTGACAGGTAAGATTTGAAGGTTAAGGCAGTAGGAGGAACAGCGGCCAAATCTCGTTACATATTCAAAAAGATTGATGAAAATAGAAAGAGTCTTTTAACATGAACCATTTGTTATAATGGCAGTTGGCTGAAAGAAATATATTCAAGGGTAAGGACAGACCTTAATTTACAACAGGACTATATTTTTAAAGCCGAATACAGCTTTATTTAGAACCCAAAACGAGGGATGCATTGCCTCAAAAGATTTTCAGTCGCTTTATCCATGTTAAAGGGGCTTACGAAGTGAAAAATGAACTGGTTCTTGCCCAACTGCCCTTCGTTATTCCCTCTTATATTCTAACGAGTGCTGCTTAATACTGGCAAATTTAGCATTGATCTCGATCCAAGTAGGTTTAGCTTTATATATGCAACAGCACAAGCCTTATATATAACCAAAAGAAAAAATTCATTTACTCCACATTTATCATTCATGGCCATTTACTGATTAGAAATAGTGCTAAATAGCTTCATTGCGTAAGCATGTATAAATAATTGCGATTCTCGTCCTAAACGAGATGTTTCATTAATTCCTAAATATGGGAATGGAAAGGTCATCAAATTAAGCATCATAAAAGTTTCAGACTAGGTACAGAAGGATATTAGGAAGTATTGCTGTTCTGTAGGAACATATTATTGCATTAAAATGCGGAGGGTGAACATAATAAAACGACTTTTTGATGAACAGAAATGCGATTCGTTATTCTAATAGCATATTAATGAAAAGTTTTAATTTTCTTATTTCTGTAATGCCTTCAATTAAATTAATTTTTTTAAATGTATTTTGTTGTGCTTGTGTAAAAGTGTGGAAATTTTATACAGGTTCTTCATAAATCTTTACATAATAAAATTAGTATAGCGAACTGTTTAAGTTCTTCAGTTAATGAAAAAATTGGAGAAAAGCACAAAATTCATATTATACTCGATATAAAGAAGAAAAAAACCTAGCGTTTTAATATTTTTATGCTTTAAGTATTATTTTAAAAGATAGAAATGGCACACAGAATAATTTTTTTATACATTGATTAAATTGTTAGATGATTTATTATAAATTTAATTGTAATGGCCGCATTTATTACAGAACGAATTTGAGATATTCGACGGAAAACTTATTTATTCCTACTTCACCCAATAAAGTGATAACAGCTTCATATACAACTGCACTAAATATATTAAATCAAAAAATAATCTATAACAAATCAAACTTACCGAACAGATACACCAGCACATGAAAATAAAAGCTGTCTTCCCAGGTTCAAACCACGATCAAATCTAATTTAAAACTGACTACAAGAAATAAACTAATTTAGCGACCAGCTCTGTGAAACCTTTGTCTAACAAACACTAGTTGTCTGCAAGTCTGACCTATAGAAAACCTATCCTTGAACCTAATTACTCTCTCGCTGCATTAATAAAGGAATACGATACCGAATCCACAAAATCTTCAGCGATCAAATACACGAAGACTAAAAGCCTGGTTTAGAATTGCTTAGTCGTGAGCGTACCAATTTACAAAGGACCTTCAGCTGCAGGAAGAGTATCCCTCGCCTTGGGTTAAGTATGTCAGTGGTGTCTGAATTTCTCTTTATGTACCGTTAAGGTTGAAACTAAAGCCTACTGGGTTCACTAACCTAAGAGCTAATCATTTTAGCATTTAGTGAAGAGATTGTTAAGTATAATGACCTTTTAAGGGCCATATTGTGTGGTTTAAATTTCAAACGCCGAACAAACTCTTCAATTTTGTTATAGGGCAAAAATTAGCTAAATTAATTCTTTTAAAATTTAAATTGAGTTTTTCTCGACCTGTGTATAATGTTTACTACTATAATGCGAATTTAACTGAGGGAGGGCGTTAATTCACATAATAGGCTAAATAACAGCTCCGCACATTCAGAACCTAACACATAAGTATTAGGTTCCGTACACAAAACCTCCCGTTAATTTCTTTTGACTAAATTTGTCACTCACAAAAATATTTTAAGAGCTGATAATTTTTTATACATATAAGTTACACGATGTCGCATACTTTGTAGTCGGACCTTTTCGTCTCGGTCATCGCTTCCATGATAGTTAATACTTCTAGAAACCATTATTTCTTCATGTCATGGTAGCAGCACAAAAAATGCATAATTATAAAATATTTATGACAAAAATGTAAATTTGCTATTATTTTTTATCCTATTTATTTTTATTATTTTATTTTTTATTCTATGCACCGTGTACATAAAAAGTTAAAGACAGTGGAGAATACTAGGATTAATGAATAAACAGAAACCAAACACTTAACTTGAATCAGTTTCCCAACCTGAAGAGGAGGGGTCGAATTTTTGCGCTACAATCGGACTTGAACAAAATGAATCCGTGAAACATTTAACGTCCCATTTTCGCCATCAAAGTCAAGTGCAAGCGTGACGAAAAAAAATACTACATTTTAAATGAATTTGTGCAGAAAAACAAGCCTATGAGTCAGTGCCGATTTAAGCTCATCTCGGGCCCTGGGCGCAGATCTACAGGCCCCCTTGGCACTGGAGGACCGAAATTATAACCAGAAAATCCGGGCAAGGTCCAGCTTTTTTGGGCCCTTCTGGGCCTCTCCGGGTCCCCACCCCAAACGCCAACTGGATAAACTGGCACTGCTATGAGTCCCATTAAAATAAAATATTATTATGTTCATTCATTTCAAGAATTTAATGTGATTCATACTTATCTATCACTGTTGGGTATTTCTGTAAATTAACTTAATCACTTAAAGGTAATTGAAAAGATTCCATACTTAAGATTTCTTTCGTTTAAATCAGTGATTCCCAAAGTGTTGATGACCACCAAAAGTCTATGACGACTTGCAAGGGGTCCATGTCAGTGAACAAATAATTTATAGTGGTCTACGATAGTGACTCTTAGTTAAACCAGATCCAGACTAATTAAAAAAAAATGTTATCAAGAAACCGGATTTTGCCTATTTTAACAGATTTATTTACCAAATTTAATAAGGTTAATTTGTACAGATACAAAGTGGCAGCATATACAGAAGGTCGTTTAAGGAAACTATTTTGATAGTTAATTTTTATTTAAGGGGGGGAAAACGCTACAAAAAATCGCTATTTTTTGTGGCAAGTTTCAGAACCTCTGGTCTAAATAAAGGGTTCTAAATTCTCCCTCCTCCCCGATTTTGCATGGATCTTTCAATTTTGCATTTGTAATACAGTAGAGTCTCGAAAACTCGGCATTCGATAACCCAGCAGTCTGGAAAACTCGTCCACAGCCTTGCAGGTCGAAGAACCCCTTCCTCGTGATGAACTAAGTCCAGTAAGGAAGACAAGGGAACATTACGCAATGCTTTGAAAAAAAGGTAGCCAGTTGTTGCAAAGTCGGCTACTTAATTTTCACTATAGACAGCTTTCTGCCTTTATAAAGTATTTTTCTGAGATGTGTCTGATCAGGTAAGTAACTGTATACTACGTATTCATTAATTTTCATTTTCATGAAATAAATGCTCTATATCATCATAAGGTATTTATTTTTCCTTTGTTTAAGGGTATTTGGGCAGTTTATTTTCTGTTATATTCTCAAGTAAGCAATGCAGTATAAATATTTTCCGAGAAAACACTGCATACTTATCCTTTTTTAATCCCCTTCTCAATAACCAGGCATTTTCACAAACTCGGCCACCCTTTGGTCCACATTAGACTAAGTTTTCGGGACTACTGTATTCTTAAATGAAATATTTATTTGTAGGAAATTAAAGGCTAACAATTAAACAATTCAAATGCGGTATATTGAATTATTGTGATAACTGAATTGCGAGTAAGCCGTAACAATTTATTTTACGGTTAATTAACAGGATTTATTAAAATTAAATTGTTTTAATTATGAGATATTATATCATGAACCTCATAATATAAGGTATTATCATGAACCTCATATTAAAGACTCCCGAAATACTTCTGTTCGAAACGCTGATTTATATTATACTTCACAAGCATTTTTTAAAAAATTTATATGAAAAACTAATATGTAGGACAATTGTCATTAAAAAACCATTCTTTATGTATATAAAAATCAGAATGCGTTACAGCTGTTACGCTTTCATTGCACAGCAACTCTTACTCAAAGGATTAAAGAAGCTAATACCTTCCGGATGATTCACAATTAAAAATTCTTTTTCACACCCATTTTGCAATTCGTCTGATTAAAAAGCAGAAATTTGTGGCTTAATTGCATTTATGGCACCTAACAGAACATCCTGTTTAGATATCAAAGTTAAGGCTCAACCCCAAAATGGCGGAAGACTCGGGTTTGCGACCTTCCTCACATCGAACACGATAAAAGGCAGGCTTTTTCCATTTGCAATGGAGCGCGGTTTGTGTGTCCTTTTAAAGTACGTATCGCCGCCTCGGATGAGACACTCCAATTTACTTTTCCTTCAGTGTCACTTCAAAAGATAAGATAGCCAGAAAGGCGCACTCAGAAAAAAAAATTAAGAAGAAAATTTCGAAAGCATTGCCATAAGAAGAAATGTCTCTGTTGTGAATCGAATTGTGAGTAAATATGTGGTTTGTGTGTTTGATTTCTGTTATATGGCATTATTTTGTAAAGTTTATTATAGGGATGACACTTCTAATTCTGTCATACACTATCAAGTCTACTGAATTATACTGATACATAAATCATGTAAAAATGTAATATGGTATTTAAAAAATGTTATGACGCTTAAGTTCCCTGCTTCGATTATGCATTAATTTCCATTTAAAAACAAATTGTACCATACGATGCAAGTGACTACGTCAAAGCAACACGAAGGCTTTTAGCGACAGAACTTGTTATTTTGAACCACGATCAAATGACAGTGACATCACCTAAGCTGACACCCCCTTTCCAAACTACCACCACCCACGCCAGTGGGTGAACTTCAAGCCATGACAGATTTAACGTGCACCAGCTCCTCATTACGGTGGGTCTTCAGTGGCGGAAGGACTCGAACTCATGACATGCAGGCCACGAGATCAGGACCATAACTACTAGACTGCCGCGGCCTCTAGAATGTCTTTGTACAATAAGTCGTAGATGATCGGTTGTGTGGCTTGAATTTCCACTGCTCCACATTTACGTTGGTGTTATTGGTGACCCGTTTCATAATTTGTAACGTAAGCCTCTCTACACAGCGGGTGTTTAGTGGCTTGATTGATTGAATATTAACGTCGCACTGTTCAGCTACACGAGGGCTTTTGGCGACGGACCACGTAATTTTGAACCATGGTCAAGTGACGTGGACGACACCCGAGCTGGCACCTCCCTCTCCTAACTACCACACCACACCAACGGGAGGACGTTTCAGCTCTCGACGGATTTAACGTGCATTGCTGCCCTACACGGCAGGTCTTTAGTGGTACTGGGCTCGAACTCGTAACAAGGCAAGCCACGGTCCGATACCTATACCACTCGGCTACCGCGGCCACAGGGGTGTTTAGTGGCACTAGGACTCAAACTCATGACACGTCGGCCACGAGCTCATGTTTTGAGTTAGCAGACGAAATAATCTCGAAACAAAACTACTAAATTACTATCAATACTAAGAAATCAAATTTTTACCATTGATACTGAAAATAATTACAATTAAAACTTATACATGTTCTTCTTTTAGAAAATGATGAGCGTTATATATATTTTGACGACATTCCATTAATATCTATCAAATAATAAGAGGAGAAAAAATCTCTACTCTGTGAAATTATTGTCAAGCTGCTGGGTTTTCAATCGTCTCGATTATTCCACTGCTACCATAATCCTGTCCAAAAACGTTCTATTTATTTTTTTCTAAATTGATTAGTAATGTCCAATACTATTTCAATAAGGAGAGAAACAAGAATGTATTCACAGAATATTTTTTTCAAAAATGAATCGAGTAACCTTTTCAACTATAAAATACCGGTATCGATTAGGGCAAAAATAAAATGTGTTTTAAACTACATTTTCGATCTAGTTATCTTGAGTTTCTTTTACACACACAAAGTTATTTTTAATCTTTTAAAACATTTCAGCTCATCACATAACGGACAAAAAATTAAGTAAATTACCCGAAAACAGTCATTTTTAAAAAATTACACTGATGGATAAAAGGCCACACAATAATCCTTTCTTCAGCGTACATAACTTTCCCCCACAAAAACCATATTTCGTCCTTAATTTTACACTGTTTTTTGTTCTATCTCTCAAAGTAGACCAGAAAATTTCATTTCTTGTTAATTGAGTTCTTTTTTAAACTCTGAAAGAAAACTACTCAATCAACGCGCCAACTTCTTCCTGAACCTCCAATGGCATGACGCCAAACTCATGACACTAATTGAACTGCCTTTTTTTTTATTTCGACGTAGTCATATTCGCCAAGTCCAGCGCAGTATTCTTGGTAATCATCAACGTGTGGTGAAATACGGAGCTCAAATTATTAGGAAAGCAAGGAAAAAACCGCAGTCTCCATCATCTTCCGTGCAAGTCATCCGCGTAATTGGGAATGCAAGAAGCAGTTACTTAAATCATAGATGTAGACTTACAGATTCGTAAACTATCCTTAACGATTCTGTAAACAGCTTAAGCGACGGATTTCAGACATCTCGATTAAATAGTTTTCAGAAGAGGTTGAATATACAAAGCAAAAAACACCCTACTTGTTTTTTTATGTCTGCATGCGTGCATGGGTGTTTATTAACGTCGCACTATTAAGAGCTATTGGCGATGGACCACATAATTTTGAACCACGTGACGTGATCGATATCTGGGCGGGCAGACTATTACACCACGCCAACGAGGACTTCCTACTTTTCTTTCAGATTTCAAATTTGCCTTAGAGGCCATCATAAATGGAGATGCTAATATCATCTCCTCTATAAATTTCCTATCCCTTGTAATGCATCTGCTGAAGAAGTCCTGTGTGTGACTAAGGATACCGGATACTTGCACCTAAATATTGTAGGAAATTAGTGAGCTAGTGGCCAAAGACCATGGCCAACATTGAACCACCATCACACTCGCTGATGCAAACGCTACGGCGAGAGATCTAGACTTTTATCCAGTTCCTTTAAAACAGAAGTTCTCAAACAATTTTGCCTCACAGACCGCTTGACAGATTTTTCGGTTTGGGGTAGACCCCTACTTATCTAATATTAACATTTTGCAAATTCATCAACTTAAATGTGTTTTTGACAGCAGGTATAGAGCTATTTCCTTTAAAATATTTAAGTTTTTAACTGTAGTGAAGCATAGTGTTTAAAATTTAAGAAAACACATGTTAATTAGTTAAATTAAAATGTAATTAATACATAAAAATAATTTAGCAACAAACAAATGCTTTTAGTGGAAGGGATGAGTCTGAGATGCAATAACAAATTTTCAACATTTGACATCTATCTTGTCAGGTTTAACCCTAAATAATCACCTCGGTTCAGTGGCGCACACAAGGGGTCGACCCTCCAAAAACCCTTGATTTTTTTCCGATTGACTATAATTTTAAGTATATAGAACGTAAAATTTAATCAAATATTTGTTATTTATGATCAATTTATTAATTAATGCTAATTATTTATCTAATAATGGTGAATAAATAATAATGAGAATTCAATAATGAGAATGGTGAACTTTCGACCCCGGACCCCCCTCCCCTTGAAAAATTCCCTGTATGCGCTTACGCCTTGGTTAATAGTGTCTAGTCTACTTTTTTTTTTTTTTTTTGAGATTAACAAGCACTGTAACTCCTCTCAATCGGAAAAATAATTAAAAACTTTCTCAAGATATTCCATAACACGGAATAAATAACAGGTATATCTTTTTAAAGCCAAGATTATTGACATTCGTTTCTAAAACTGTACTTTAGGATCTTCTTTAGTGCCTATTCCTAGTGCCCAGTTATTATTATGTGACATTTTTTTTAAAAGTGACCACATATGAATTCATTGCCTACTATGATATTACGATAGTGAAAACATTCTCAAACCCAGTTTCAAAATCTAATAAAAGGGCATTTAAATGTTGAACGATTGTCTGTGACAATTGAGAAACTGGGAAAATTTGCAAAGTCTATTATTATATACTCCTTTAGATTAATTCTGGCAAGGCTGAAATGTGGTCCTTGTTTTAACAAAATTTATGCTGTCGCCTTTTGTAATTGCAAATTAACCTCATTTAATTTAGTAAATAAATCTGTTAAATAGGTAAATCTGGTTTCCACTCGATTAAATTTCCTTTTAAAACTTAAGTCACGATCTGGTTTAATGAGAACCACTATCGTAGACCCCCATTTACACCTCGTGGACCTCCAAATTATTTTTTCACTGACTTGGACCCCTTGCAGGTCGTCATAGACCCCTGGGGGTCGATAGAGACCACTTTGGAAATCACTGCTTTAAGAAATCCCTCATAACAGACTTCGAATCCCCAAGAAACTAAAACGTACACAATCATAAGACTAAGAACTCATCATTACAAGGGCATGAAAATCCATCTTGATAAAACAAGATTTTACATACAGTATAAAAATCAGGAATCCAATCGCTTACACCAAAATATATTTTCGAGTGTCCAGCTTTTCATTCCAAGAGCACTAAAGCTCTGTCTAACTCCACTGCAGGAGATTCTCTATAGCCCAAACGCTCCGGAATTGGCAGCAGCAGTAGTTGCCTCCTTTGGTGGAATCTAGAGTGTTTGTTTATTTTTTGCCAATTCGAAGGACACGAGAACAACAGCAACGAGGACTTTGAGTCACGACAGATTTAACGTGCATCAGACCCTAAACGCCAGCGGTCGCCAAACCTTTTGACCTCACGCGGACCAGTAAATTCATAATTTAAATCCCGTGGACCATTAATAGAATTTTTTTAAGTGTTAAATATATTTATAAAAAAAAAACTGTAATCCAAAAACACAATCAATGCATCTTAAAATATCTTAACGTGATGAATAGGTATATTCCACATTTTTCTGTGGACCAGTGAAATTTTCTCGCGGACCACCACTTTGGTGACAATTGCTCTACAAGGCAGATCTTCAGTGGCACTATGGCTCGAACTCATAACACGCCGGTAACGAGATAGTAACCATGACCTCTAACTACCGCACACACAAGCACAAATTTATCTCTGCAGATTATGGGTAACGATATTGAATGTGACAAAGAAAAGCTATTTAAAGTGAATCGGTACAAAAATAACAGTGTTTTATATAAACATAAGTAGCATTTATCACAGGTTCTTACAGCAGATTTATGTAAAAGTACTTGGAAAATACAGAGGGATATTGTTACGCAAGAAAGTTAATTTTGTTCCGGATTTGAGATTCAGCTTGAGTAGGGGCCATATTTGCTCAGTCAAACAATCCTTGATAAATGAAACAATTGCAGATGATTTTTACTTAATTTCATGATGTAAAAAATGGAATAACAAAGAGATGGGTCAGAAATAGGCTACGATTACTTGCGCGTTTAGGGTTTGCGTCACTCGTGTTTACAAGAAACAGCGAATCTCATGCCAGAAAAGGAAAAAAAAAAAAATACTCGGGTAGCTCAGGGTTGTTAATCCAACGTTTACCTCAAGAAGGAAAACTCGTAAAAGGTTTTAGTTCAAAAGTAAATGTAATTATAAAAAGAATTTGTTAATGAATTAAATTAAGTATATCAAAATTCTTAATATATTCAATCTCCCAATTAATCAGAAACTATAATTTTCAAAATACAAAGAATTCGTTTGAATTGTTTATTTTTTAAAACAATTACTGTTCTATGTTAATATTTATTTAAGGTTCAGAGAGGAAAAATTTGCAATTCGCTACAGATTTGAGAATACCTATCTTTTACCCCCAAGCGTAAATTTAAAGGTAGACACATAAAAAAATTCATTTATATCCTAAAAATAAACATTTCAACCAATGCCCTTACACACACAACCATAAAGACAAAATACACTCAATTCTTTTGAGGAAATTTATAACACTTCATTATGTAAATAATTCATTAGAGTCTTGTTTTTAATCTTACTTAAATACAACGAATTAATTTCGTTATTTCATCAACGGTTTGTAAATAATTTGAATTTCTCATAGTTAACATAATATATCAAAAATTGATCAAACATTCGAAACATCCGTCTTAATGGCTTATACTTAACTCGAGGGGAAAACCTGGTACTTAAAGGTAGGGAAAAAATTGAGTCGACGTCTGACGTAAGCAACTGTAGAATGGATCTATAAATGGAACTTCTATAAATTGACTAATCAGGAGAACAGTACCAAATGGTCAACATACAAAGGTGCACAAAATATTGAAGTTGGCCTAAATCCATAAATTGGAAACAAATGGGGAAGGGGGGGGGAATCCCTTCGAAGTTTTTAATTCTTATTAGATAGGTAAATGAAAACTATTAAATCCGATTATTCGATTCAACATAGCAAGCCACATTTAGGTACTCATTTTGAAAAGAGATAACAGTAGAAAACGGCTATAAAAGTCAAACGTTGTGAGGTTACAAAATATATGTCAGATATATTCAGATATAATAAGACATGGGAAAGATAACTAAAAATAAAAAGTAGGAAAATATCATAAAAGACATCGTCTTTTGCTGTAGTAAAAATCCAGTAGTAGTAATCCAGTAAATCAATGTATTTTATTGGAGCATGGGACATTTTTACCAAGCTCTACACCAAAAATATTTTTTTAAAAAAATTTGCTAGTAATCAAGTATATCATACAAAATTTTTATATATAAATGCATATATGGTTAAGATGAAAAGAAGGGGGAAAGCAGTCCATAATGGTTGACAAAAAGGAGCTGTGGAAGAAAGAAAATATAGGTATGACATACTAAAAACGTATTAATATTCATCAAAGAAAATACCTATGGTGCCTCGGGGTCAAAATTCCCGTAAGTACTTAAATAAGAGCTTTCGACTTAATTTAAATTTCCAATGGGATTTAATTGATCAGATTATAGAAACTAAGTTATTGATAAATTAATATTTTGCCTCAATCCAGCGGCACAACAAAATTTACAGAGATTGCAATATAACCATGTCGGTTTTTAACTTAATATTACGACGAACATGAGGTGATGATGAAAACAAGGCTCATTTAAGAAGGATGTGCGGAAATTATAGTGTGATCTGGTTTTATTTGCAGAATGCATGTTACATCGGAACCTCAAAACGAAAATTGCGCATAATTATGTACGAAACTTGAGCGGATGGTTCCATAAAGAGAACTTGAACATATGGCTAATGGAAATTCGGGTATTCAGTTACATTCAGAGCGCAGAAGACCCTAGATTTCGAGTAATCTGTTAAAATGGAGTATCGAGCTTGTTGTAAGGATTCCCCTGTGTATTTCTCTTAACCTTTGGGTTTCTTTATGGTGATGTTTGAATTACTCATTTGTAGTAATCGCGATATATACAAATGAGTATTGCTATGTAAGCTGAAATTAAATGAATAGATGTGTGGATGTTATGCGATTGATACACGGTGGTTAACAAGTTGCAAGGAGTCTAGTGAGAGAAAGAAGTATAGGTGAATAGCTCAGAAAAGGATTCCTGAGTAGCCGCCCATCCGGTATAATGGTTAGTGACGCTGACTGAGGTGCCGTAGAGCCTGGGTTCGAATTCCAGGAAAGGCATGGATGTTCGTAAATGTGTAGTGCCTTTGTGGCATGGGGGTACTCTAAATAGCCGTCGAACTACAAGTCCTCTCGTGAGGTTGGCTGTAGGGGAAGAGAGGTGGGAGACCATGATCACTCCCAGGTGTTCTCCCTCAAAATTGAGGTGGAACTGAGCAAAATCGTGCTGTCACCTGCATGGTGCTCAAAGCTACAGGCGTTCAACTAGCCCCTTGTCACGATGAATTTCGTGGGCCTTGATCTAATGTTACTGACGATCAGGCGGCATAAGCAACAACAGGCTTCTTGAGTGACCCCACTTGAAAGAGATTAGTAAAGAGGATCACAGTCTAAGATAGCTGATAGAATATTCGTAAAAAATCTTAAGATAAAGTAAAATTATCAAGGTATGAGAGACAAGTGACTCACACATCACAAGATCTCTGGAACTATAACATCTATACTTAAAATTTAAAAGTCATAACTTTTTTTTTAGTGAAGATCGGCTAAAAATGGATTTTGTAAAGATCGACCTCTTCTCCCCTTCCCCTCCAACGTGGGGCGTGCGGGGTCGTCAAAGACAAAAAATCTCGTTTTAATACAGCTTTTCACATAATTCGATTAGTACAACTGTTTTATTGGTATTTTGAGATCAAGATGAACAAATAAAATTAAACTTACTGCCATCCGTTATTTCAGAATACCTCAAGGATCATCAATGTCATATTCAATCCTTTCGACAAAAAAGTCTTTAATTTTTAAGTTAGCTTTAAGGTCGTAGAAAGATTTAGTGCTTTTTTGAAAGTTTAATTTACTTGATTTTTTAAAATAAAATGCATTTTTAATAATCAACACTGAATTTAAAGCTGGAATGAGTAGAACTCAAAAGGTCCAGAGACCTTAAAAATACAGCAAGTGGTATTTAAGAATAAAATCATGAACTTGTGAAAAAGGAGTTTACCTGATAGGGTTTTTTTCTCTCGCAGATCGCCACTTCATCGAATGGTCTTGAAACTATTCAAGATCTCGACGCTCTTAAAAGACGAACATGTATCGTTCAAAGACTTATGCTTTATGTTTTCCCACACTAAGAAACTTCAACGATACAATCTCTTGAAAGAAGCGCTCAAGATAAGACACACACTACACTTCCTGTTATCTAAACTGTCTAAATATATCTGTGATGAGGTCCGTTTTGGGTTCAACAGACCACAAAACAGTGAAGTATTTACTGAAATATTACAAAAACAGATAAGCTATTTGGTGTTTTTTAAAAATTTTGATGCATTTTAGTGTATTAATTTTTTTTTAAAAAAAGGATGGAAGGTTTTGAATTATACTTAAAATGCAGCTTGTTTATATTCATTACTTCCTAAATTAGATAATCTACTAAACTCCTTTCAACATGATTACATTCATCTTACTCTCTGAAATGAATTGGTTTCGTGAAAACACGAAATAAAGAAACAGAAAATCCAATGTACAGTAGAATGTCGTTTATCCCGGAGAGTCAAATATCCGAACCAGTTTTTTTTTTCCAGAGACCTTGCAGCGAAAAAACGAAGGTGTACAATGGTACAGCGAAAAATAAGTGATTATTTTCCATAATAAAAGTAAAATTGCGACATTTTGCACCTATTTTGTTTTTTCTTCAAGCACGTTTCCTGCATGTGATGATTTTCAATATTCGTATAGTGTCCGGTTTCATATACTGCATGGATCGCATTCGGTTTTCAGTTATCCGAACAATCGCGTATCTGAACGGTGTCCGGTCCCAATTGATTCGGATAAACGACGTTCTACTGTATTGAATAATCTAAAACTTTAAAATAACAAAAAATAAAAAAATCAATCTTTAAACAATTTTTAGAACCATTTCACAAAAATTTGGTTCAGTAAATTTTTATTTGAAGAAATTTTCGTTTCCTTTTTTTCCAATTAAATCAACTACATAAATTAGGTATCAACAATAGCTATCAAGTCAAAATTAAAATATTTGATTTGAAAAAGTCAGCACGATTGCATGCGCAATTGATTGTGTGTGTGACTGATGGATTCGATCAAATGCAATGGTGTGTGTAAGAATTTGAACTAATCAGGAAGAAATCAATTTGCAATCGAAATAAATGTAGCTGTCACAGGATGAGCTTGTATTCGGGGTAAAAGTGAAATTTTGTATTTCAACAAAGGAAGTAAATTAAGCAATATTAAAGTCACTCCAAAACTAAGAAACTTTTTGTTTTGTTTTTTGAATACCGATATTTCTTATAAAAGCCGCTATCAATTCCTTAAAAAGAGCATCAAATAATGGCTCCAGCTGAGATACGCGTAAGATTACAAATTTAAAAAGCATCGTTCAAGAGTGAAAACCGTCAAAGAATAGGAAAAGACAATAAGTCAAGTATAATACTGCAAAGGCTGAAACAGATTTGTGAATTGGAATCCTCAAAAACACAAACTAGCCCCAACGCATGACATTTATAGCGCTTTTTGATTATTGTGGTAAAAATAAAATACAATAAACTTGTTTACAAATATATGACTTTTAGTATTAAACATGCATTTTGTCACCTATTTGAAGAACTCGCTTTTCTTCGTTCGAAAAACATAACCTATGTATTATTATTAACTCAATGTCATTTGGAGGATAAATTCCACTTTATGCAGAAATAAAAATTAAGCATTTCAAGAGAAAGAAAGATAAAAATATCGATCAATGAATTTACGCTAAGAAAACGAGAGTTATGAAACGTTGTCTTTTATAATGTGAAAGGCACTAACATTAAGGGGAAATAGAGAAGATTTAAATAAACAAATAATCTCACAATGAACAATATCCATAAATCTTCAAGTGTTCATTTAATTAGGAAAAAAATTTTAACAACTTTCTTTGAAAAATGTAAAGTTCAAAACCATGAACATTGACTTGTAATGAATAAATTCAGAAACATTACAGAATCTAGTGAGGAATTTTCTCAAATAAGATGCACATTCTACGTTATATATTAAAATACTATTTAAGTAGAAAGTTTACACTGAAACCAACAAAATTTCATTGATATAGCTGATTTAAATATAAAATTCTTCCCAAGCTTCCCTCCTCACTCAATTTTAAGGTGGCTACGTTTGGAATTGAGGTTTTGAAAAGGCGTAAAAATGATTTTTTTGATATTAAGTATCAGTTGAATTAGAGAATATAAACAGAAACCGTTTTAAGAATATTATTACAATTTTTTGGCAAAAAATGAAGAAAAAAAATAACATTTCAAAAACATTCTCCTTTGCTGAAAAATGTTTCTATAATAATAATACTTTGCCTATATTTAGCTAGGACTTTGTATACAGAGCCTGAACATGAATTTTTGAAAAATTTACATCTTTAGATTACGATGAATTGAAATAATTCTTATTACTGAAATAATAATGAAATTAAAAACTTCTTTACTCTGATATAATAAAATGCGAATAAATCCACTATTTAATTATATATATTTGAAAAATTTTAGTTCAACCCCGCCATAGAAGTTTTAGCTTATATAACCTAAATATGATTGTTATAGAAGCATTTTTATAACAGAAGAATGGTTTTGAAAATATGCCATTTTATCTTCCTTTTTTGCAAAAAAAATTGCATAAATAACTTTTTATGCACTAATATTCTAAAAACAATTTTATATAGGTTATATTCTAATTCAACTGACTCGAAACATCAAAAATTATTCATTTATAAGAGTTTTCAAAATCATAGTTTCAAACTGTTTTTGTAAAATTATAAGCAGTTATAAAGTATAAGACGTAAATACTACTGAGTGAGTCATTTGTTGCCGATATTTCAAGATTAGAATCGCATATCTACTCAATAAACTACCACATCGCTCTAGAATCAAAGGGACGATAAGGTGAAAAGGGAGAGATGACTTCCAGGAAGACTTTTTTTGAAGACCTGGCCTACATTTGGTTACCACCAGGAGAAGAGCTACTAAACAACCACCCAGATGCTATTTTCAGATATTTTTTTTCCTTCTTTTTTTTATTTAAGAGTTTCACCTTCAGGATACTAAGTTTCCCATAGTACCTTTCACATATAATTAAAAAAAGCAGCCAAAATTATCCATATCAATATAAGTTTTTCATGTTATATATAATTCAAACAATTATAAAATTTCATAAAATCATAAAGGCAAAAATAATATCAGAATTTTTTTGCACGTTGGTTTCATTTTTCGATATTTTTGTATTAAAGGTCACATGATGAATGACGATTCATTCTGTAGACTTTTCTACGAAAATAAAATCTCGAAAAATCTTAATGGAAAAAAAAAATCTAATTATTATACACTACAGAGTTACAACAATAGTAAATAAAAACATATTGATAGGACACTAACAAGTATAATAGAGTGTACATGTATATTTCATTTTGTACAGTAATTATACGTGCATAAAATTAATATTTGTTTATTTACAATTTGTATAACCTGTACATTGCAACGGTTCTTAAGCCGTGGAGATCCTATAGAACAGAGATGGCTAACCTTTTCGGGTAGTGTGCCACTAACTGATTTAAAAAAATATGCGCGCCACTTTCCAGCAATAGACAAAAAGTGAAAAGGTGAAAAAACGCGCTAAGGGATTTTTACGTAAACAGCACATTTTTTAGACAAATCTAAGCACAAAAATACAATCTTTTCCCTGTAACTTTAAATTTAAGTTATTTAAGTGTCCCATAATATAGGTGAGAAAAGTTAAATCCCAAAGCCAATCTTCATTCTTGAATAGCAAGCTCTCTCTAGACATTTCATCGTTTTCTTCCAGATATTTTAAAACGTGCGCCCTCAAATTTCCCAAATCTCGTGAGTCCATTTCCTTTGGAAAGCCAGCGAACACAACAAAGAAGCGGTCATCAGCGGTCGCCAGACTTTTTGACTTCAAGGACAGCGAATTTTTTAAGTGTTAAATATATTTATAAGAAAAATATGATCAAAGAGCACATAAAACGTACCTAGTTAATAAAAGGAAACTATTAATTGTAACCAAATTATGAAAACTTTACTAATAAACCATAATAAAATAAACAAAAACTGAAAAAACAAACCAATTAAAAAATGGTTTAAGTATATCAAACTTTTAGCATTATAAATTCCTAGTGTGTGATGGATGTTCCTGCTTACTTGAAATAAGATTATGGATATTTGGATCTAATGTTGTTACTATGCTATTATGTTTCAATGCATCTTAAAACATAACTTAACGTGATGAGTATGTATATTCCACACACACACATCTTTCAGGGGAACAGCGAAATTTTCACGCAGACCATCACTTTTGCGACCGCTGCTCTACATGATAATTTTCTATTGTATATATAATTCCTTAATTAAATATATATAAAATAAATTATGAAGGATTTTTTTCATTTTTGTCTAAGACAGCCACATTTCAATTTAAATTGTTAAAGGGAAAAAATGTCAGTTTTTTTATCTTTCAATTTTTTAAATTTTTCATTAAGTCTTCGAGTGCCACTGTTACAATTCCCCCGTGCCACAATGTGGCACGCATGCCACGGGTTGGGCACCTTTGCAAAAGAAATGACACTTAAGCAGCCCCATTTTTCCCAATAGGGGGTGGGGAAGTACTTCAAAATCACTTGTTATATCGATTTCATAAAAATATAGTAGTTATGGTAACCTTTTATTCAAATGTATTTGTAAATTAATAAAATGTAATAAGTTATTCGAATACACAAGGCACAATTTATTAATTCGATTATATATTTTTTAAAAATGAGTTTCATTATTGAATAACAAATATGGAGATGTAATAATAATGGGTGTGAGGATGTTCAAAAATTCGTTTCTACGGTATTTCGGAAATTTACAAGTTTGCTTAGAAGGATATTGATTAATAATGCAGCAATGTCACAATGCATATTCACTTGGGATCAGGGGAATGACTTGCATGTTTTAAAAGGGGGAGGGGCTTAAGTTCTTAGCTCTTTCTTAATGGGTCATGGAAATAAGATATTTGGATAATTTTTTGACACTCTTTTGAAAGATTTTTTTTTTTTTTTTGATTTTGTATTAATTTAAAAATTTTTTTAAAGATATAACTTTTATTTTCGTACTTGAGAGAATGAATAGTCATATGTCAAAGAAAAAAAATCAGCATTAACTATGAAATACCTCATTATATAACTTATTACTTTAAAAAAAATAATTAAAAATTGATACATTTTGCTAGCACACTTATAAGTACAATATCTCTATGAAATAAATTTTTTAAAAATGTATTCTTATTCTAATTATTTGCGTTTCAAATATATTAGAAGAAAAATCTACAATTCTTATTAATTTTTAAAAATTAATGTTTTAAAAATTTTGTAAAATTTATTCCAAAAATTTTCAATGTGTGCGTAATTGTCTTGCTTTCTAACTATTACTTCAGCGTATTCAATATCATTCTTGAGCAACCCACCAGTTTAAGATATTCTTTATAAAAGGTCTGGAAAAGCTCTATGCACAAGGTATAGAAAAAATGACTAAAATGAGGAAAAAAAATTTACATTTTAATAATCTTGCAAATATAAGACTTTATATATAAGCTTTTTTTAACAAAGAAAGTTTTAAGATTACTGCCAAATTTTTGGAACCACTGTGTTAACTATAAATAAGAGGCTTTACTTACCTTCCTCCTCAAACTCTCCCAAATGAAAATACTTAAACATACATCTGATGGCACGAAAAAAAATTCTTTAAAAGAATTTCAACGAAAAATTTACAAGCCGTTACAATCTAGATATAGCAGGATTATTCATTTTTTATTACTCAACTCATATGAAATCAAGGTGACATTAAACACCCCACCCACATATCCCTTTATGAAGTCACAAAGATATAACTCATAACAATATTTTGAAATAAAGAGGCACTCACCATTTAAAAGGTAGGAGACCTTCGGTATTGAGCCTGAACTGAGACCTAGTCCCCCTAGCTTTGCTACCGCCGTGGCCGAAACGGTCGTAGCAACCAGCCATGGGGGACTGAAATCGAAACCCTGCTTCGGCCCTTTTATCCAGGCTATCGAGTTCTAAGAACGGACACTTTTATAGGTGGACTTGGGACCCCAGACGAAGCATTCTAGGTATATCAGAGTCCATCCCAGACCGATGGTCAAGGTGTCAGAACAGCGTTCTACTTTTGGAACTACATCGATTATCGTCGTATATTGCTAACATGAACTTCCACGAAATGTCCATAAGAAAGTGATTCTTCCAGGAAATCTGAACACACAAGGTGAGGATGGATTATGGAAGGAGGAAAACTGATGATGTTCGAATCGATTTTTTTTAAAGGTCAACCATCCCTGTCCGCAAGGTGGTCGTGACCCCGAAAAAATGCAAAAAGATCTTGCCACAGTTTTATGTTCGATTTGAAGCTCAATGCAGACACTTTATTTTAATTTTGATTGTTGTAGTTTCTTTCACCCATTCCACATGAAAGTCACATGACGGTTGCAAAAAAAAATTTCCACAACAAAACAAGTAATATAATTCTGAAGCAACAATGATGGCCAAAGAGTCTGTACGAAAATGAGTCGGATCGGTTTAAAACTGTAAAGCAAGCTCGGTCGTTTTCGAAATAAAAGTCGAAACAAAAATAATAATGATAAACAGTAGCTCTTTCAAAATGCTGCTAGTTGAATGTCAACAGAATATCACAATCGATATTCTCCCTTCGCTAGCTCGTGATTGAAAGAGCGACGCGAACACAATTATAACACAGGGACTGCTTCTAAGAATTCTAAATAAAAAAAAATGCAAAAGATTTGGGATTTCAAAAATCACATTTTCACATTATCTGGAGTATGGTAGTCAGACTTCGCAGCTTGATGCTCTGTTGTCAGTGCTCCCAAGCCCACTGCGCACCCTCACCATGGTTACCCATAGGAACCCCACGATATGATGCTTTGGTTTGAAAAGTCGCCAACGCTCCGTCGCCAAAGAAAATTATTTTTTGATGACATTCAAAGTGGTGAATCCACCCCTTTTCAAAAAAAAGGGCACGAGCAAGCCTTTTTAAAAAAGCAAAGGTGGGTATTTTTTGGGAACATAAGTAATGCTAGAATAATTTACCCCGTTGTCGATTACAATTTGAAACAGAGTGAACAACAGAAAACAATAAAATTTAATTCTTTCTCGTTGTTTGGTTCAAATGCCGAAAAAGAAACGTTTTTTTTTTGTTCCGGGGAATTTAACAACCCCCTAATATCTTAAATAGAATTACATTTATAAATATTCCTCAAAGAAATTAAAAATCTAATCCGTTTTAATATTTTGTTTGATATTTATCTTTTGATAAGACGATAGCTGGCATATGAATAGAGGCATAAAATGAAATTTTCTAGATAAGCCAAGCCTAATAATTTTAAAATATCTTTAAAAATAATTTAAAATTTTTTCTTCAATACAATGAAATTATATCTGATTTATGAACTTAAGTATGGTTCTAAAATTTAATGTTACGTTTAAACTACAAAATAATTATTCTGAAAGAAATTTTTACGCAATGTATGATTAATATGAAATCAATTAAACATATTTTTACAATAAATTGCCACAGAAACTCAAAATGCAAAAATTTTGCTTTTATTTTAAATTAAAACAAATAAAAGGGTTTTCATAATTTTTTAAAAAAAAAACCCAATATGTTTGAAATCAGAGTTTTTAAACATATAAACACAAAATTAAGATAAAAATAATACTTTACGTAAGAAAATAAATTTAAATAAAGATTATTTAACAATGAGTAAAAAGTTCTGCAATTTTTTTCGGGTACTAGTGCATAAATAACACCAATAAAAATTTTAAAAAAAAGTTTTAGGAAATTTTTAAAAAATTTCCAAAATGTTGAATTTTTTGCTTAAAAAAACCCCTTTTTTAAATTTCAACACTTTTATCTGGGAAAAAGGATCCTGCCAAGCCAGGAACTTTGAAAAATTTTTTTTGGGAATGTTTACTTTTGTTGCAAGGTGTGGGGGGTTTTCTAAACGTTTGGGAAAGGGGTTGGGGGCAAAAGAAAGAAAAAAAATTTTTAACTGAAACCCAAATTTTAAAAATTTAAAGGACTTTTTTTTAATGAAAACCCCGGGAAAAGCCCCAAAAGTTTTTAAGTGGTGTAAAAAAAATATCCTCGTTTTAGAATTTAAAGTCCTGTCCTTTTTAAACTGAGAGACAAGAACTATAACAATGCTTTTAAATATGATTAAATATTAAAAACTTAAAACATAATAATATATGGTTTCGCACATGGACTAAAAGTTTTTTTTGGGAAAGGGTTCTATAGCTCACCATTCTCTAAATACCTCAACATGCCGGAAATTCTTTTTTATCTAGTAATTTTTGGGGAAAAAAAAAGAACAGTAAAATATAAATTGTTAATACCAATTACTTAATTCAGTTTTACGTACAAAATACATAGAATTATCCTAAATCAAAAAAAAATCAAGGGTCATGGGAGGAAGAGGTCCGGACTCCGCCCCCTCCCCTCCTATGTGAGGCGCTGGCCTCGCAACATCAAGAAATACTCAGCGTTGCCGTTAGGTAACAAGTACATATCTATGCTTTGGAAAAAAATTGTTATAAAATGCTAAATGGAGGAAGACTAAAATTACCCTGATGAAACTTACATGAAAAATCATACTGCAATCTTACTTTAATAAAATGTTTCATTTGCATTCTAATCAACAATTTAAAAAAATAATAAAAACACGAAACGAAGAAGATCGCAACAGAATTTGATGTTTCAAAATTCAATTCATCATTCTTTTCACCACTCAGAAAATGGCTAATATGAAATTCTCCTTTGCCGTTAATAGTACCCGGTGAAATGCAGAGAAACAAAAAGTTTATTGAACGTAAATTAAAAACACAGATGCCGATAATTACATAGAACACAAACACATTTTAGTGTGTTAAATGGGGTTATATATAACATGAAACAATATCATTCAACGTACATTATTCACTTTCGCAATATTGTATGGTTAAATAAAAATACCTCATAACACTAAACGAAATTATAAAAGCTATTACACATTAAAATAAAAGGATATATATTACGATTTCTCTCTCACACATAAATATATACGAAAAAGTGATTGGACACTTCAGAAATATGTAGAAAAGGAAAGGTAATAAAGTAAATCAAAGAGTGTGGGAAAAGGTCCAGAAATTTTTTATGTACTTTTACATTTGATTTTAAATATTAAACCCATTATACCTTATTTTTAAAGAATTAATGCATTTTCATAAAATAAAAACTTTTACACAGTGAAAGAGTGCTACAAAAATATCGGACTCAGAAACTTTTGACATAAATTCATCAATAACATTATCGTCAGAGGTTTAAAGTTTTACATAATGTTACTTCGTAAAAACATTCATTTTTTAATTACAAGCATTCCTTACATTAAAGAAACTACGAATGAAATTACAGATTATTTTTCATTGTGAAAGTGGCAAATTACTTCGATAACGTATTTGTGATTAATTAAATAAGCAAATATATCCCATTTGATTGTTTATCGTGTGACAAGAGTTTAAAAGTGGGGGGGATTCGAATCGAAAGCAAAATAAGAAATGACCATCCGTCATAAATATAATTCAGTTTAACAGAACACTGTATTGCTAAAAAGTGAAAATCTATGCTTGTCGTAAAAATTTCGGCAGAGTTAAAAAATTTGCAATTCTTTTTGTTTAACCTAAAACCTTTGAGACAAGTTTTGAAATCAAATGGTTTACATCGACCAGCGAGAACAAACATTTAGCGAGTTCAAGGAACAGCAAACTTTTCTTTGCAAAATCAGTGATAAGTAACCCAACATGTTATTGAAAATACGCGCAGTTTACAGATAAGAACAAATTTAACATTTTTGGTTACGATAGGCGTATAACGCGCGAAATGAAGAAATAGAATCGAAAAAGCTTAGTTTGATCGATGAAACACGTTAGTGGCGGCGACCCTTTTGTGGAGATGAATGTCAGCATTAGGATCAATTAAATTAGCTGCTTATTGAAAATCATGCTCTTTATTTAAATATTTTTAAAGGATCAGTTCCAAATTGAAATATCATAAATAACTTAGTATGTTATCAAGATAACGATCCTAAGAACAGGGCTCTGAACTTTGTATCTAGAGTTTCTGTAATTGTCTGGAATTTCTAAAATCTCAGTTGATTGATTGAATATTAACGTCGCACTGTTCAGCTATACGAGAGCTTTTGGCGACGGACCACGTAATTTTGAACCATGGTCAAGTGACGTGGGCGACACCTGAGCTGCACCCCTCTAACTACCACACCACACCAACGGGAGGACGTTTCAGCTCTCGACAGATTTAACGTGCATCGCTGCCCTACAGGCGGGTCTTTAGTGGTACTGGGCTCGAACTCGTGATAAGGCAAGCCACGATTCGATACCTATACCACTCGGCTATCGCGGCCACTCTAAATTCTCAATACTCCAATCACTAGATTTAACCTAACTGAACACATTTGGGAAGAGCAATTGAGTACTTATTTACGTGGTACACATAGCAACACGAGGACTATTGGCAACGGACCTCGTAATTGTGAACTGCGATGAAGTGACGCAAGTACGACACCCACTCTCTAAACATCCCCACCACGCCAGTGTGAAAACTTGAAACCTCGACAGATTTAACGTACATCAGCCCCTTTGCGGTGGTCTTTAATGGCGCAACTGGACAACGTCGGCCACAAGTTTGTGAACATGACCATTAAATTACCGCGCCTTCCCCCCCATATTTAGGAAAGAACTGAAAGAGTCTGAATAAGACAATACGACTTTAAAATAAAAAAATAACTAAAAACAGTAGTCACTGAACAATGAAGAAATATCTAGTCACAAAAATTACGAAAAGAGAATTTAAATCTAAGCTCAATGCTTAAAAGCTGTTGTGAATGCTCAAGGTTGTCATACCAAGTACTGAAGTATTAAAATATTTCCCAACTAATAGGAGGTGGGTTTTTTTTAAAAAAATATAAATTCTTTGTGCGTAAAAGAAACACGCGCCTTTTTATAGTTTTATTAAGAATACAACTCAATATTTTTTTTAAAATAAAACTAACTATAAGAACGTGTATAAAAGAGAAGCCCGATAGCTGAGTGGTAGCGTACCGCGCCACAGATCCAGGGTTTAAATCCCGGGCTGGGCAAGGTTGACTTAGCCCAGGGGTACTCAACCTTTTTTCTGCTGTGACGCATACATATGTCAGCTACTTCACGCGGGCCGCAAACATATGTTAGTTATTTCAAGCGGGCCGCAACATGAAGTTAAGGTATGCTAACACGTTGAAAATGACCAAATTCGGTCAAGACAGATGTTTTTGTTTATTTTGTTGAATAGAGGTATCTTTTGGCTTTACAAAACATACTTTTTTTCTTTTGTTTCTACACTACCTAGAGGCCAAGTTACAATCAATTTTATAAAGTTAGAAAAACTGGTAGTGTATCTTTGATCTACCAGAAGTGGGCATTTAAATTGCTCAAAATCTATCATGGCGAGTCTTATAACTCAAAATATTACAAATGTATCTCTATAAAACTCTTTGAACCTGATATTTATGTTATTTTCTAGAGAATATACTAAAATATTTCTTATTGTATGAATACTTTTTCAGTTATGGCTTGTTATTTAAATAATGGTCTCATACAGAATGTAACTTATAATATTTACTCAATAAGTTCTAAAATTTTCAAAGTTTAATAAAACATTAAAATTTTAGAACAATTTCTAGATAAATGCATCTGATTTGTTTTAGTAATACTTTTACTAATATAAGTTTATTACTTTTTTCTCCAATTCCTTTGAAGTTTTACAAAGGAATTGCTAACATTTTACTTATAATTGTGATTTTTCTGAAATTTAGGCAATTTATTTTAAATATTGTTAGTTAAATATTAGTATTTATTGGTATTGAGTCCTAAAAAAGCATGTATAATGTTTAAATATGCTATTTTGTCAAAAAGTACCCCGAACGTGTTCGGTTACCTTAAATGAAGGAGGAGAGGGGGAGAAATGCTTGCTTTTTTTAATTATTTTTTTTTATTTGTGTCACTTAACACTAAATTAGAAGCTTTAAGAAACACTCCTTTACAATTTCTGCATCAGTAAACGGTTTCATATTGTGACGGGCTCACACGTCTTTTCTTTAACATGACCTCTGGGTTCTTTGGGGCCAAGATTAATGGCAACTCTTTTCCAACCAAAACCAAAGAAGCGAAATGTGAAGATGAAATGCAAATGAGATAGCTTTTAAATAACAGAAGTTTCAGTAAGTTGTATGGCAATTTGGGGAATGTTATGTGAACGATTGATACAAGTGTGAATTGACAGCCAGTAGAAGTTACTTTGAAGATTAAGCCATTAGGCCAAGGTGCATACCATTGCACGCGCGCCCAGTCGCCTCTTCATAGTATTGAAGCTACGATCAAATTAAGGTAGGATTGACGAAATGATATTAGGACTTTTAATATTATTAGAAGTGAGATTAGGCAGATTAGATATTGATAGTGGTCCAAGTTACGCGATTCGGTATAACTATTACTGTGTGTTTGTTCATAGTAGATTCTCTCACTAATATAATTATCTAATTTGTTAGAAGTTTAAGTCACATTCTTAATAAAGTCATATTAAGAATTTAAAAATGTCTGTTCCTTTTGTAAACCCTACACCTCTAGCTCACGCGGATAATCAAAGAAACGGTCACCTTAGGGGGCGGTTTCACAATATGATTATGAATAATGTAACAAACTTCATAAGATGTGTGTTACCGCTGTAATATTACCACTGACAAAAAATACTGGGTTGCTGTTGCAAAGATTATTCAAGAAAGCCTATTTATCACCTCTGGAAAGAGATCTTCGAGGAAAAGTGTCATTGAATGACTCCTGTGTGTGTGTGTGTGTTTATTGGTATTTTTTTAAAGACAGCACTATCGTGACAAATCAATCAATTATTGATCCATGTTTGTTTTTCACTACAAAATAGTCAGTCTCCCAATCGTCTTGAAACGACATATTTTCTTCGAATACTTTTCGTTTGTAATATATGAAAGAGAGTTAAAAATAAGTTCCATCCATAAAATTGTCGCTACTCTACTGCTGTCCATCATTAACCGTAACTGTTCCGAATAAAAAAAATATCAATTCGTCCCGTACGACCCCGACAGCAAAAAACAAAGTTTATATGTCTGATTTCTTGACAAAGAATTTCCCACCAAATATTTAGTACAATGTTCCTAAATAAGTAAATTTCTCAGAGCAGTGGGCAATGACCGGGCCACTGAAAAGGACTCGGTGGGCCGCAGGTTGAGTATCGCTGACTTAGCCTTTCCTCCCTTTCAGTGGGTCATTAAATGAGTACCGACCTTGCTCGGGAACTGAGCACTGGGAGTTTCACGTCAGAATGACCACTTGACCGAAACATATGCGCATGCACCCAGTAGCGCACACAAAATTTTTCCAAGGGGGTCCAAGGTCGAAAGTCCACCATTCTTGTATCATGCTCCTTTTGATTTTGTCGATTTTGGGGAACAAAACAGTAAAAAACTAATTATTGAATAAATAATTAGTATTGATTAATAAAATTAATCATTAAAAACAAATATTTAACTAAATTTTACGTATTATATACTTAAAATTATAATCAATCCAACAAAAATCAAGGGCTTTGGGGTCCGGATCCCTAGGACAACCACCACTGCATGCACCCCAGTGCTTAAGGTCACGTAAACTAATATAGGCTCAGTAGGTAGGTCTTAGTCCTTATGGGCTGTTGCGCCACTGAGTTCAGTTCAATATATAAAAGAATATATATTAAAAGAATAAATTTAAAAATTACCACTGCAAAATATCAAATGTTTATGCAGAATGCTATTTCAATAAAATTTGAAAATGTTCGATTACTTTTGATAGCAACTGTAAATACAATAAAAAATTTCCAGGTTAAACAGAACATTATACATTCAACAAATAGAGTTCATACATTGCATGCATAAGAGTATGACTTCTTAAGAATTCTTTTAAATGAGAGGATATATAGAATGGATTATTCTGCCATGTTCCCCCTCCCCCCTTTTAAAATTAAGAACACACACTCGTTCTTTGAATCAAAATTATGAAACGTGTTTACTTCTTTGGCAAGGTAATCAAATCCAATTAGCATTCGTCTTCCTTTCTAATCCAAAAGAGCAAAGAGGAAGCGAATAATTAAACTCAAAGTTATTATTAGCAGATAAACTGATCACGCGATTTTAAATGTGTTTCAAATACAAAGCAGAGCAGGGCGTGGGAAAACTACTCTGCCTGCGCATTTTGAAATGCTGTACAATAATTTTGCTTGAAATAAAATAACAGTATTGTACAGCACTGTGTACACAGACATACTGTTTCCAACGCAGGACACCATAGATTGAAAACGATATAGTGTTGATTCAAATTGAATAGTAGAGAGGTGCAGTATATAATTTTCGTTTTCCCACCTTAACTTAGTGTAACGCTAAAGAATATATTAAATGAAAGGTTTTAAGACTAGAGGACTCCGAGTTCTAGATTTGCGTTCGTGGATCCAGACACACACAGCATGTAACAGTCGAACCTCTATATTGCGAATTTTTTTTTATATAACTGACTTTTTTTTCCGGAAACCATGAACATTTCACGATTTTCTTCGTAAAATAGCCTCCAAACAACGAAGTGTATCTTCTAAATAAAGAATTTATTTTCTTCGATTCAATTTTTTCCTCCCACTTTTAATGTATTTCTGTACATTTTTATTCTCTTTAAACACATTTTATGGTGGTCATAAATCTTGAACTAGTTTTATTAAGGGCGTAACTCGCTGAGAGCAATAGAATTTTGTGCGTTTCACCCAAGAAGTGCAGCCTTTAAACCCCATTGAAAAGCTCACTGGAAACCTCTTCAATATTCCCTTACACCCTCAGTAGAGTTGTCTCGTGTCCCCGTGTCTTTGAACTAGTATCCGTTCATTTGTAGTGTTGATCAGTCGTACCGGTAACTTCGTTTCTTGTAGCTCGAAAATGTTAAAACGTAAGTGCTTGAGCAATCAAAGAAAAACATTTAATTCTTCAGGAAGTGGATAAAGGCGTCAAGAAACTTCCTTGCAGTTTTTCCTTTCTTTTTGTGATAGGTAAGATATATAAAATAAATATATATTAATTTACAAAAAGGTGTGAATAATTACTTTTTTATATGTTTATGAATTTAAAATTTGTTTTTTGTGGTTTATAAAGAAAATTGAAAGATGAACCTCTACATAACGAACTTTTTTCGAGGTTTAGCAACATCGTTATATAGAGGTCCGACTGTATTTTTTGAGCAATTATCTTCACCTTTAAGCATGAAGTCAGAAAAGAAGGAAAATATAAAATAAAATAAAAGCTTAAAAAATGGGCAAAATATTAATATATACTAGATTAATATTACGTTCAATTCCACAAATTTCTCTACAATATAGATCAATTATTTTAAAATGAATCTATAACATCTGATTAATTTTTTTCTAGATTAAGTCAGTGCCTAAATAATTATTTCTTCAGGAATTTTCTATGGACGAAATTAATTAAAGAAGGTTCTAGAAACCGGGTTAGAAGGTTCTTCTAACTGGGATTTTGACTTTTCTATGGTATTAATTCATTTTACTGTCATCATTAAATTATTTTAGTAATATTTTATTCTAAGCCTTTTAATTCATATTAATTTTTTTCTGGTGAAAAATGAATTCGAATTTTCTGTTCGAATTCTTCGAAATAAAATTGCAGTTTATGAAATTATAGAATTTTATCCAATTAAATAACATGGAAGAATAAAATTTAAAAAAATAAATAAAATTCTCAACAATTAGTGTTTTGTCATAAGTATATTATTTGACAAACCTATACATATAATATACATACATTGTTACGAATTTTTTGGGGTTTTTTCCTCCCCTTCAAATGTTGCCCTTTTATGTCCTTTAATTATGCAAAATTAATCTTCAATTTACAAAAAAAGTATTTTTGAAAATTTAAAAAAAATAAAAAGTGCGCTGACAAGATATTTAAGAGCCAGATCATTTAAATTCGAATAGCCATAAAGCAAATGCTCACACAAGTCCAAATAAAAATTTACATTGAATTAATTAATTGTTAAAATTAATAAATTAGTCACAAATTCCATGTTAAGAGAGAAAAAAGTCCCCAAATAACCATATTTTAATGAATAGTTCAAAGAACAACGGAAAATAAGCACTGGGATATGCAAATCGCTAATAACTTGGTTTTATAGTTTTCATAAAAACCATGGCAGTAAGAAAAACAGTTTCCAGTTTCTCTCTCACTCGCCAACTGGGCAATCAGCGCCAAAATCGATCTACCCTTCGCCAATTCCTGATACGGGCATCGAGTTCCGGTGAGGCGAGTGACGTCATAGTCTACTCCAAAGAAGATAATAGAGAGCAAGAGGGATCCAGATGGGCTGATCTGGCTCAAAGCATCCTGCGTGCGCCCACATCCAAGGCGCAAGAAGAGATGTCGCAAGCTATCCAATGGTGTTGACAGAAGGTGTTAAGGAAGTTTTTCTCGATAGGTGGGAAAATATTGGACAATTTCTCGGAGAAAGATGAGCAAATTAAACTTTTTCTGTACTTTAGCGGTAGAGGTTGAAAGATTTTTAACTCGTCATTTTATAAGAAAAAAATTGCATTTACGAATTAAATTAAGATTGAAGGTAAAATATTAAATTTAACAGTGCTAATTGTACATCATAATTTACTCCTTTACACCATTTTAATTGAAACGTTATGTAATTGGAAATTATTAAAGTGGAATAATTAAAACTAGTTCAAAAATATACAAAATCACCTACAATTTAAGTTAAATGCAATACTTTTAAAAATGTTAATACAAATTTAACACAGATTAAGGTAAACAAATGAAATTACTTATGTGTAAGTTCAAATAAGAACCGAAGACGTAAGGCTTTGTCCTGATTGGTTAGTTTACACCCCAATAAAAACCTTGAGGATTTTTAAGTACTTTTAAACCCTAGTCAAATGACAAGAACAAGTGAACAAGAACAAGTCTCCTAACATAAGAATATAAAATTTGAACCAATTTAACGTCCACTTTTTTCCCCAAAACAAAGAGGAAATGTTTTGTTTTACATTAAATATCAATCTCTAATGTTAATTATAACTAAAAATTTTATTGTTAAGTACATGAAAATTTATAAAATGACACTTAAGTAATACTTTTTGAAATTTAGTAATGTTTTCAAATTAAAATTTTGAAATAATAAAGATCGACAGCAAAAGGAATGAGAATGAATAAAAACATTCTTTTTATATAAATACATTCCACCAATGCACCAGAAACATGAAGCAGGCAGCAGGTGAGAAATATATATCGAATGCGGGTAAATATAATTAATTCATTTCCTGGTCCCATTTTGTAACCAAATCGCTTTGGAATACAAGAAGCTGATAATACCTTGAAATTACAAATAGTTCCTATGATGACAACAGTAAAAAAAATGTATGGGTATTGATTTATCAATGGATAATGAAATTTGTTCTCAGTGAAATCAGTAAAATTGTACTAAATCATAAATCATTTCTCCCTAATAACATAACACAATTACAATAAATTATAAAATTAATTTTGAAAAATTATAATTATGAAAATAATTAAAGGACGGAAAATTGTTTATAAGATCATTCAAGAATTCAGACAATATGCAAAAAAAAAAAATTTTTTTTTAACCTGCTCACAACATACATTTTTCAATCGAAATTCTGCGGGAGAAAATTAATAACATAATACATAAGACCATGCATAACAAAATAACATAACGACAATTAAAAATATTACTTGTATAAAATTGATTAATTGTATTGAGAAATGGATTTAAAATGTTAAGTATTTGAACCAGTGCGCACTACAAGGGGGTCCTGGGAGTCCGGACCCCAAAGCCTTTGATTTTTTTCCGATTGATTATAATTCTAAGTATATAGTACGTAAAATTTAATTAAGTATTTGTTATTAATGATTAATTTTATTAATTAATGCTAATTATTTATTCAATAATTAGTTTTTACTGTGTTTTATTCCCGAAAATCGACAAAATCAGAAGGAGCCTGATACAAGATTGGTGAACTTTCGGTCCCGGACCCCCTTGAAAAATTCCTGTGTGCGCTACTGATTTGAACACCTATATTGATAAAAATATTTAAATGAAATATTTTGAACATATCTTTTAATAGAAGTATCTTAACAGAAAGAAAAAAATGAATATTTGAAACTTCTATTTTATTTTAAAAATCGTTTGCTACATCTAATTTCCCGCCTGAACTATTAGAACGTAAATATAAATAATTTTCTTTCCCGACACACATACACAAAAGCGTTTGACTTTAACTTTTTTTCAATTCAATTCCTACTATTAGCTAGCACTGTTTATATATTTATTTATCTTGGTGGAATTTTCAATCGTTAATAAAAATACATTTTTAAGCGCTGAATTGAGCTGAAATTTTATATACAGGATCATTTTGGATGACAATACAATAAATTATAATTAATAAAAATTAATTGATTAAAACTAATTATTTAAATTACAAATACAGCTACGTTGCGACTTAGCGACCCTTTTGGCGACTTGTGTAAAACTTGAAAAGGTTTTTTCTCACGTGTTAAAGCATTCAGTTGGACTGAAATTAAAAGGACAATTCGATACTTTAATGATAATTAAAAAAACTAATTACCACTTAATGTTGTGATTCTGTTCTATGTATATACATATTTAGATTAATTGTAACCCTATTTAATAAAAAGTAGCTAAAATAAAATTTTCGTTGTTGATCTAAGTAGGAATTGACTTAAAAACTATTTTTTTATAATACTTGTTAATAGTTTTATTGTTACACTTTTGTGGCGATCATTAAAATAAAATTATATTTAAAGTTTTGTTCTTGTTTGGTTGTTTTAATTTCCCCATTCTTAAGATGTTGGTGGCCAGAAATAACCAAGACGAAAGAATCAGATTAACTACATAAACTTTTTCTGTAGAATTTAATACTGAATTTAAATAAATGATTCATAGAATGAAAACTAAATTTGTGCAAGCTATTATTTTTTATCTGGAGGAGCTAAAAGGATCAAATACAGAAAAAAATTTAGCTTAATAATAGATTGTAAGAGTTTGTGTTGCCAATTGGCTGTCTAGAAAGTAGACTTGAAGACTTGCGCAATTATACCTATTAATAGACATGCAAGTGTCGATTGCATCTGAACATTTAAATATTTAGTCGCAAAGTCAAGGTTTCCTAACCTTGACTTCTCACAAGTTTATCTAAATTTAACCATCCGGTACCGAATTTAAAATGCTAAAATGCATGAATTTGCATATTTTAATCCAAGAATTTTACATGATGCAATGCATTGTTGAATGCTTGGAGAATTTGCAAACATTAATTTGTTTCATAAATACTCACAAAAGTTTGAAATTTAAATTCATTTTAAGTATCAATTAGGAAAAGGAACATCCTTAAAAACCTTTTTATTTCTTTTAGATCACGTTTCATTAAGTTATATGTTAGAATACAACAGATAAACTTATATTTTTTTTTATTCTATTGGTATTTTTCAACATTCTATTGACATTCATTGCTAAATAGAAATGCATGTCAGGCAGTGACTGGATACTTTAAAAGATGATCCCAAACTTTTCATGGTCATCTTAAAATTCATTGATTTATCTGCATAAAATTTCTTGTGATTATTATTTTTCAATTGATTTATTATAAATTTTTATGTAGGGAGACCTGTGTACCTAGGGCCACCCCATTTTATTTGAATAATATTTAGTTCTAAGTTTTATAACTCAGTTGGGTGAGTGACAACACCAGTTCCTACTTTGGCATTCATTTTGAAGTTTTGCAAAAGAAAGCTGTGGCAAGTTATAAATGAAAAACAGTTTTACATGGTCTAAAGTAAAATTTTGCAGTTCATTTCTTTTTATTGTTGTACAATGATAAGTCAAATATTTTTCTTTGAATTCTAGTACATAATTTTTTTTGTGTGACTTTAAGTACTAAATTAGATTTTAAATAAATCCCCTTTCCATCTGGGTTTTTCTGCAGAAGACATTTTGTATGAAATTACCTAGTCTTGTACCTAGGGACACATAGGTACAATTGCAATTAATATCTTTGTTATTATTTCATTAAAAAAAGTTTTTATAATATAAGGAGGAAAGTGGCCTTAATTATCTGAACCATTTTGATTTAGTCAAGTTTTTTTATTATAATTGGAAGTTATTTAAATGAGAGGAGTGTATATTTTCTGAAACTTTCAACATGCTTGATTTATAAAAAAATATGTTTGCTACCATTATTGTTATTATTCAGGATTTTTATTTTGTTTACACAAACATAAAAATTCATTTAATAAAAATTCTTTATAATTATAAAAACAGAAGCATAATTCTAAATAATTTCTAATAAACATAATTCTCGAAGTAAATCCAACAAAGGTGGCCGAAAACCAGGGAGAGGTAGAATCTTGACTGACATCCAGAAAATGAAGGAATCAAAAATATCATGTTATTAAAATTGCCAAAAAAAAAACTTGTGAGAAAAAAAAAAAAAGAAAAAGAAAACTTGTGAAAAAATTTGAGTTTGAAATTAAGGCAACTTCATCCAAAGAATTATCAGATATTGAAGATTCTCATTCCACTGATGATGCAAATTCTACAATAGCTGATGTAAAAATACTTGAAAAGGGGGGATTTTTGTTTAACAAAAATACAAGGCAAAAAAACTTAAACATTTTGTAGCAGAAATAATAAATGTTAAAGAACACTATAGTGTTAAATTTCTGAAGAATATTGCTCGTTCAAATAAGTTTCTTTATGATAAAGAAGAAACTTATGAAATTGACAACAGAAATATTGTGTTCAAATTGCTCAAACCACAACCTGTTGGTGCTTCAGAGAGATAATGTATACAGCTCACTTTTGTAACCAGTTTTTTAAATTATAATGTTTAATGAAAATAAGTGTAATTCATTAATAATATGGCTCATTGCAAATTAAATAGTTGCATGATAAATCAATATGTTAGCTAATATTGATTCTTTTATTAAATTCATGTGTATATGTTTTTTTCTATTGATTGCAGAGCAAAACCTAAGTTCCAGGGAAAGGCCCTAGGTACAGCAGCTGCTGGCCCTAGGTACAATGACATCATTGTACCTAGGGCCATTTGTGAATTTTAAAAACCTTTTATTTCACAGAATTTATTATTTTAAGTACTTATATTAACTCCTATTGGATGGTAGTTAGTATAATGATGAATGCATATCAGTTTCACATTTTTAAAGAGGCCAGTGGCTCTGTTTTTGTGCATTGAAAAAAAGTGGCCCTAGGTACACATGGTCTTCCCTATATGTGTAAGCAGGCGCGTAATCAGTATAATGCCTAGATATTACAGTTGGAAAATTTAAAGATATCAATAAAATTGCGTCATTTGTATACATTGAATCCAATGTATATATGATTACTCTCTTAAAACTAAATGAATAATATATATACTCATACAATTTATACAGTGATGCAAAACATACAACTGCTAGTTATTGTACATTTAAATTTGAACATTCAGAATAATTAAATATATGATGCAGTTAAATGTTTTTTGTGCCTGTTACAGAAATTGGCTGATTAAATGATTAAATAGAATGAATTCAGTGTTCCTTTTTAAGTAAGGTATTTATTTAAGAGCAATATATATATAAACTCAGTGGCGCAACAGCCCATGAGAGCCAAGACCTAATGTGCCTATCTGTGTACGTGAACGATTGGGCGCTGACGTGCATGAGCAGATGTCCCGATCAGGTGGTCAGTCTGAAGCGAGTGTTTAGTCCCCAAGGAAGCTTGGTATTTATCGACCCACCGAAGGAGGGATGAAAAGCAAAGTCGACCTTGCCCAGCTCGAGGATATATATATTTATATATATAAATCCAGAAATTCATGAATATTCAAGAAAACCCAATCAGCTGCTAATAATTTAATCTTTACATAGCCTTATCTACATATGAAACTATTGCGAAACAGAGCAGATTCATTTTGATTTAGTTTGGATTACCACTGCCAAACAGGGTTCCGCAACGCGGGACATAGACCTCAGAGTATGACTCAGCATTAAGCAAACAACTTTGTCACACCTAGAAAAAAATATCTTTTCCCTCCTTCTCTTTTTAAACAAAATTTTACCGGAATTGATAATTCCGCTCTAATAAAACCTCAGAAAACCAAAGAAACGTAATCAAATACCCCCTGATAAGATGAATGTTAAACAAACAAGAGATATCTACAAAATACACCGAAGAGTAGATACAATCTACAACGAACTTTCTATCTCCCCTTTTCTCATAACATCCCAGATTGTAATACCGTTATCTCATCGACAAAATATCGCGCAAAAGCAAACAAAACCCTCTACCCCCACCATGACATCACACTTTCTAAATGCCATCACCAGGTATTCTTTCAGGGAAGCTAATAAAAGTTCAAGTCTGCTTAGAATGATTCACGTTTGAATCAAATCCGATTGAGAGCAGACGATTTGGGGCCTTCCAACTACACAGCCCTTGTAGCCACGCATTATCTTCTGAGGGCCTGACTCATGCCCCTTTTGGAACGTGTCAGACATGAAGGTACCAAAACAACTTACCGAGTGTTCTGCCTTGTCCTCATATCTTGGATTGAAGAGAAGGGGTTTAAAAATAGTGCGGCAAGGGGTGGCGTTGATGTTTTGACATGGATCACTCAAGATTTGGGATGCTGGTGGAGTTTAAATCGAAAATAGGAGCAGGGAAAAGGCAAAAATTTAGTAGATTTGTTATGTCGAAATAACTTAAGGCTAAGACTAATTGTTAAAAGGCAAGATTTTTCGTTGATTACGTGTAGCTATCGTTCGGTTTTGGATACACTCAAATCTCTATTTAACTAAGCATACTTTGATCAGTTGGTCACAGAGATGAAAAATCCTTTAAGTAAGTGCACGTGTTTTTGCTATAATAATGATTGCCGAGATGTGAAATTGGAGCAAACAAAACGAATAATGGGGATTATCAATATTTGATATTTTTTTCAAAATAAATTTTTGTTCGTATGATTAAGGAGAAAAATATCTCTTGTGCTGAATTTCATAAGCCGACAAAAATGATAAAATGCGAATAATTTATTATGAAACTTAATTAACTTTATACAAGTGCGTAAAAAATTTGCTTTGCATATAAAATTCGGTATATCTAGAGTGATTTAAGTAAAACATGCCGAATGTAGCAAATCGATTGATAAAATATTTTTTAAAAAAAATCAGGTAAAAACGAATATGCCATGTTTGTCTCAATGAATTACTTATGCTTTGCATGTTTTGAAATAGGTTTGTCAAAAGAACTTTAACAAAAATTTTTGATGTTATCTTTATGATGATGATTAATTTGATATTTCTCTATTTTTTCTAGTTTAATTTTTAAAAAAGTGCAATACTTTAAAAAATGCTACTAACAACGGTAAAAAATGCATAACATTTTATAAAATTTGCTCCCCCATTGCTGTCATGATATATTATGAAACATGCACACATATTAAAAACGTTATGCGAAGGGGGACAAAAATTTAAGATGCAATAACGCCATTTAAATTCCCCTCGATACTTTTTCGTTTTGATGTTGATGCAAGATGTGAGCAAGCGTACTCCAAAATGTTTAGGAAGTAAAGGACATGATGGAATGGTAAAGTAATTCGTCATGGAACAATGAAAACATGGACACACACAAAAAGTTAATAGATATTCGAATACGGACTAGAATAATTTGGTAAAAATTTCACGAATTGTCCACAGAGATATATATCTTAATTTATGATTCTTACTGTAAGTAATGATGATTGCTCCTATTTTACGAAATTTTCATCGCTTAGAACTAAAGCGATGTACATCTACAATAAAATGGAGTTTTTATACCAACATGGCAACAGAAATGTAAAGTAGTTGGGGCTATAAAATTTAACTCTTCATAGCACCCCTAATGGATTTAGAAAATATTTATGTCATGGATGTGCAATTAAATTGGTGAAATGCTTCTGCTGAATTTTAAATTGAGTAAATTTGTAAAACGAAAGCGATTTGTTCTCGCATCAAGCTAAAGAGCTGCATACCAGTTTAAATATATAAATATTTTTATAATAGTTCGCAATTCTAGTTACATTCAAAAATCCAAGTTAAAAAAATAATAAATAAAAGATAATCGATAATTCTTTTTGAAAGTGGAACATTTGTAGAAACAAACAGTTCACACAATCGATTGTTAAATCGATCTTCCTAATTTAATGATATAGACAAAACGCAGAGAGCATAATGTACTTGTACTCAAATCAATGAAAATAAAGGACATAAAAAAATTCTGAGACCGAGTCGTACGCCAGAAATGATGCACTATATGTCTGGGTCACTAAACAATTAAAGATTTTATTTCATAGAAGAGATTAAAGCTGCGTTTTTCTAATGTTAGCAGAATAGAAATTTTTCTAACAGAAAAAAATATCTATTAATATCAGCATATTGTGACGCGCCAATAGTGTACAACAAAATATTTTAATGTTTTACTTGTTTCTGTTTTGATAAAATAATTTTTTAACATATTTCGACTCCTATATTTTTTAATGTGTCGACACTCCGAGGCTCAGAGAGCGTGCCCCCCGCATCGCATGCCGAAAATTGCGTGTTCGATACCGGCTGGAATCGATAAATTTTCTGGATGCGAAAATCGTAGGCCCGCATGCCATAGGATTATGTGACATGAAAAAGATCCCTTGAGTATCAATTTGATTTTGATACTCTCGGCAAAATGAAATCGCGGCAACATTTAGCATCCGACGAGAGCTTGAATTAAAATTAATTCAAGTATCAAAATTTGACAGCGAGTGTCGCCACTAAATGATGCCACCATGAAATGGCACATTTCGGGACTTGGCATGTCTGCAAAGGGTAAATTGCCAATATGCAATCCATTTGAAGAAAAAAAAATTTCTATGTACAGCGTTAATAATTGATCTTGCATTCAATTGAAATATCACAGATTTATGAAATATGTTTCTAGATTATAAAACATATATTTATAATAAAAGAGAGAAAATGATAATATTTAGAATAAATATATTATATATAGTTATATTTTTAGAGTGGCGTACCAAAAACCTCTTTTGGGGGGAGGTCAGTCTAAAAGACATGCAGACGAAAGTGGGGGTTATTCCCCTTCGAGGGACATAAAATATGCATTCATCATGAACCACCTCTGGCCGGGCGGTGCAAATTGACTTTTCGTAAAACTTTTTTTTAATGGCCACGGGTGGCACCTTTTCCATTATATTGAAACTGAACATAGCAGAGTAACCTGACTTCGGTTGTTTTTTATTCTTCCTGGTTTTGGGTATTTTGCTCATCAGCTGTGGGGGGGAGGGAAAACGAAATGTAAACAAATAGCTCGAAAAAATTTCCCAATTGATATAAACCATTGCGTTTCAAATAACCCCCCAAATCTTTTATTTTCTTTTTTTAAACAGTGCGGAGTGTTTTAGGTTTTAGCGTCAGTTCTATTACAGTTTTTGTTGTTTTTCGGATGTTTTCCCCTACTTTTCTTATTTCAAAACCTTGATTTCAGGTTTTTTTTGATTTTTTTGAAGGCATTTTCCTAACCTTAATATGAAAAAAAGGGTGAAAAAAAAAAGTGTATCGTCAAAAACCCGGTTTTAAAAAAAAAAAATCAAAAAAATTTTTTTATGCTTCAAATCATACAATGGGACTTAGGTTCCTCCATGCTTCAAAAATTTCCCCACTCAATCTTCTTTTTAATTTTGTATTTTTTTTTTGTAAATAACCTTTGTCAAATTTTTTTTAAAATTTGAAAGTGTTTTAAATGTTTTTGTCAATAAAATTTTGGAAAAAAATTGAATATTCTACGAAATTTTTTTCCCCAAAAATAATCATTTTTTTTTATAAAATTTCATGTAATTTAAAAGGAAAACGTAATTCATTCTATTTTTAATGAAAACTTGTGTAATAATCAAAAAGGGTCCCAAAAAAAGACCCTTAAGTTAGACTTAGCGACCCCAATGAAAAAGTTTTACGCATTCACCCCATCTAGGGCGTCTCATAAAAAACCCCTTTCCCGCCCTGAAGAGGTTAAACGTTATATATTGGGGTTCTCCCCCCCCCTTTGGTACGCCACTAAAAATTTAGATGAACAGAATCGAAATTTCACACAAAACTTTTCGCGGAGTAGAGATCTGATAAGAACGGGTTTTGCGAAAATCTACTTCCAAGAAGGGGTTGCAGGGCAGGGCCTAGTATAAATAATAGATATATTGTAAAATAATAGTTTTTCTATTTCGAGATACACGCCTCTTTTACCCACTTTAAACTTAACTTTAATTTCTTCACTCCTAGAAATGCGCCCCTAGTGTATATTCAGTTTTATGCAGAACAATTATATTTATTCAGTATAAATCAATGTATTTTCAAAATTTCAAAAATAAATTTTTCCTGGATCAGAATTAAATATTCTTTTTTCATTTAAAAATTTTTGGTTATCGGATCTTAAGGGAAACATCAAATCAGAAATAAAAATTTTAAATATAATTTGAAATTAAAAAAAAAAAAAATTTTACATTAAAAAAACTTTTTTAAAATATATGTAACAAAGTGCTGAAAATTCTCGTACATTTCTCTATCTGTATCGCAGTATATTCATAACACATACAACAATAAAAAAAAATTCTCTGCGGATCCTGAAATTGTGTTACACATGATAGGTGACGGATATTAGGGATCTCGATTATTTATTGATTCGGGAGAGTCAACGTCCTCGAGGCTGCCATGTGGAAATACACCCTCAACTGCCCGCACACCTTCCTACTGGGTTATCGAATGTGGAAAAACAAATAGAGGAAAGAACAACATTAGCACCAAAGCGACACCGGAAAAGCAGTAATTCTTTCAAATTTACGCACTTCCTGAAATACTAAATGTTAGAAACTACGCTTAGAGAAGGAGTGACATTTTAAATCCCGTGGTAAGTTCAGTGAAGAAAAATAAATTAAACTGTGTTTTTAAGATAATTTAAATGTTTATGACCTCACTCGTTAAAAGATGCGTGTGATGATATTTTTGAACTTTAATTATAAAAATGATAAAACATAACCTGTTTATTTTTAATTAACTTTGTTCTTGTTTACAACATTTTTCAGACTTAACATTACAACACAGGTAATTAAATTTAATCTAGCTAGACAGAGCAGACACAGTAAATCAGAAAAGATTTAAATAATTTTGTATTTCATTTAAAATTCAGAACCAGCAAAACTAGAAATATAGCTTATCGCAGTAATTTTTTACTTAAAAAATATGCAATTAAAAAAATAAATATGTCAATCTATACATCAAATACATATTGTTTGTGTATTGGGGAGGGGGTAATAAAAGATTAAAAAATCAAAAAATTTAAAAAACAAACATTTTTTGAAGATTTTTTTTAAATTTCTAAGATCTGGTAGTTATAATCTAATATTTGTTTCTTGTGTAATTATTTGCAATAAATATTTTTTTAATAAATTTATTAGAGATGAGTTTCAATTAATCTTAAGTGAATCTTCTAAAATTACTGGAAATATTCTTCTAAAATTACTACAAATATGCTATTAATAGTTGTTGAATCTATAAAAATAAGCTCCATGTTCATCTATGCTTAATCATCCGCGATTTATTCTTTAACAATTTCAGCAGTAATTAAGAAAGTCACTACGATTATATTAAATTATTAAACGATACTGAAACACCAGCATATGTTATGTTCAATGCGACAGTATTCTCCTTATGGGAAAATTTAGTTTTACAGCCGAAGTTCGCCTCCTAACATGAACTTGAATAAGATTATGGCAACCTTTAAGATGTAACTAGGGTTTACTGGATTGGTTAAATATTTGGTGAAATAATGATATCGTCAAGGAACCATCGAGAAGTCTCTGGGATTGAACATGCTAGAAATTTCCATTGAGGTTGTATAAAGGACAGCCGAGATGAGAATCTGCTTGTGAGTTGTCTGTGATAAGTACAGTAAATACATCTGTTATAATATTAGTGATGTCATTTTAGTGATGTTATTTGTTCACTAATAAATTGTTATACGAATAATTGGAGTCGTCGGCTGCCTTACACCCCCGCAAATTTGCAACAATATGAAAAAACCTATTTGGGGGGGGGGTTGAAAATGTCGAGAAAATAGCATCGCAGATTCTAACTACCAATTAAATGAAGTTTTATTGGTATTGATTTCAAGATGCATTATTTAACGTCAGGATCTCACTTTGTAAATTATACTTACTAATTGTATTTCTAGAATGTTGGTATGGATATGCTATCTTTTGCATTTTAAGTCAACGGACGTAATTATAGTGATCATGAAGTACAAAAAAGTAAGTATTGTTTTTAATTTTCTTGTGATTTTAATTCCTCTCATCTTAAAATACATATAAACAATAACAAAAAATAGATAAGAAACGTAATTTAATATTACACAATACTTAATATTCTGAAAAATATACGCCACCCTTTTAAAATCCTAATAAATTGAAACACGTAAGAGAATGACAATTAAAGAAATCAAATTATAAAATAAAACAAAATGAAAAGTTAATGCCACGATAAAAATATTTAATTTGCTTTGTAAGAAGACATCAAATGAAGTCGTTAAAAATGCTTTGTTTAAATTTTATTTCGGGTTTTTTTTTTTAATTGGCCTTTATAATTCAAGACTTCTTTCATAAATAAATGTTAAAAAAATCTATAATTTATCGGAAAGTAAAATTAAGAATTTTAAATTCACGAATTGTCGCTTTCCTAAAAGGCCTATATTTCCTTGAGCACTCCTTTTAATTTAACAAAATATTTAAAAAATACTAATACCTACAACTAGATAACTATACAATTTAAGATGGGGGTTAAGTTTTGGAGTGGGAGGGGGGCATAATCCCAGTATTGATTTCCTCAAATTGATGTCAATTTTGAAATGTTTTTGCTTTAATTTCATTGTTAATTTTTTTACGATGAAAATTTCTATAAATGACAATTTTTTTAAAAATAATTACATAGTGAAATCGTAATTTTAATATATAATTGAGAGAAATTTTTCAAATAATTTATTATAATAAATATATATAATAAAATTTATCGCATTTATTTGACTTAAAATAATTAAGAATGATATAGAATTAAGCTGGGTCGAAGTGTTAAATCTATGAACAATTTTTGAATTTATTTCACAAATATTTCAAAAACAAAAATAATTATGAGGAATAATTACGTTTTCAAAGCGTCTAAAAATATGTCTTCGCTAAATTTCCTTAAAATTTCTGCAAAAACAATTCTTAAAACAGATTTAATTTTATTAAAAAATTTATCAACCTTTTCTCTGAAATCTAAAAGAACAGCTCATCTCTTGTGTTCCAAAGGGAAGTTTAAGGCCGTGATGTGTTAAGAAAAGAGGTAAGTAACTCCAGTGTTCAGATATAAACCTTTGTCCCTCTTCAAAAACATAAATAGGAGGCCATTTCGTGGAAAAAGTTCTTAAATTTGCTTGGGACTCGTTCAGTACCATTGTTTTTACAGACGAATCGCATCTCAGGGAGGGAGAAACTAAAAATATCAATTGAAATGAAACACTCTCATACGTCAGAGGAAACAGGAGCTTTGCCAAATTTCAGCTGGTGATACGAGAGGGAAAACGGATTAGTTTCTTTTTCATTATTCTCGTGTCGCCATCTAGCGGTACGAAGAAAAGGCATTTACAATATTTAATAAAAATTTTCTTGGATTTTTTTTAAATGAGATGTTTTTATTTTTATGAATACTTGTTTTACATGACGTTTTAAGAGAGAATCCATTCAACAATTTCAAAACTAAACTTATACTTTTTATTCAAGTAAAAAGATCAAATGAATGACCCACGTACAGAATTAATTTTTTTATTTATCTTTTTGAACACGCGCAAGAATTAAAACTTCACTGTTCATACGGCAGGAAACGTAAAAAAGTGTGCACTATGCCTATAAACTTATATTCTCGACTTACGTCTACAGAAAACAAATGAATAAAAATAGTATATATCTAGAAATAAGCATTTGAATAAAAATAGTGATAAAAATATGTAAATCTGACATATCCTTTAGTTGGCACAAAATACGATCTAAGTGTACAATAACTATACTCTCAATAATTGCAAAAACATATGCATTGCAGATGAAGCATTTCTTATAGAAAAGACGAATTATAAGTACAATCTCCTTAATATATTTAAGAATTTAATTAATAATTTATTGGATTATAGTAATTGTAATTCATCATTGTGATTGTATTCAATATACTTTTTGTATATGCCTGGCAAACATTTAATGAGTAATATATAGTATATTTTTTAAAGGTAAAAAAAAATTGAAATATTAAAAGAAAATAAAATTCGGAATGAAATGGATATAAAATCATGGATGTATTTGGAATGGTATACGGTATTAACAAAAACAAGGCTTCTTTATCGTATTTCATTCAAAACGCTTGGGGAAAAGGATAACATGCCATTTTCTATTAGTTTGAAATCTTTAATTTTTACATGCATGCTTCTTCATTTAATTTCTCGAAGATATATTTTTTCTATATGTTATTTAAAATTGTTTTGTCCTCTGGTCTTCGTCCAATGAAGGAAGAGCTATAGTCAATTTAAAAACATGTCGTTTCAACTTAATGTGCTTGTTTATTAAAAGAGAGATGGGATTGTGAAAGGTGAAAAAAAAAAAAAATAATAAATTTTTCCTTGTTTACTTCTTGAAGATGACATTATAAAAGCATTAACTTTGACAAATATCATTTTTATTACCTCTTTGTTACTGAAATAAAAATTTCGTTCTCTATTTTTAACTTCTTAAGCATATCTATATATATCGAATATTTATAGAAAAAAAACACACACACTATGCACACTATATTCCAGGCATCTTAATGTATTTCAATTTATTATCAAGTTTCAGCTGATAACAAAAGAATTGATATTATAAATATATACAAACTAAAAACATAAAATCGATACGCAAAAAAGCTAGTTAAAGGGTAATTAGTGGGTTATTGGGCAGACTTGACATTTTTGAACCATAGTTAAGTGTTGAGATCAATACTACGGTCACAATATTCTGCTCTTTACATTCTAAGCCACGTTTTGAGCCGCAACAAACTAAATGTGTTTCAATCCATTTCTACATGACAGGGGTATTCAGCGGAATCAGGGTTCAAATATATGATCTCACAGTAAATATTTTAGAGTATGAGCTGCTCACGACAATGATAACTTTTGCCCCTCATGCTCAGTTTTTGTACACGAGTTAAAAAATGTAAAAATAACTGTACACCAAATTTCCTGGAAGATTCTATACAAGATAAAGGCATGATTGTACTTCATTTTTTAAATATATATAAAAATCTTTTTTTTAAATTGAGCTTTGGTGAAAAAAGACAACAAACGCGACATTTTCAAAATTTTTATTCATAATGGTAGTTATTTCATTTCAATCGAAAACACATATAACTAATCGTTAAAAGATAATTTAAATTGTTCTGTGTCTCATGATAACAAAACTATCTTTAAACCAAGCCTAGAATAAATAATTACTAAGATATAATAATAGATAGTGTATGTGTATAGAAAATCCAAGCAAACACAAACAAATATTCAGTAAAAACACTTATTTAATTGGAGTATTTGTAATAATTAGTAAAATTCAAGTTTTATCGGTAAATCGAGATTTTTGATAACTTCTATCGCTAATTAATTTATCTATATTTTACATTTGATTTTGCCATCAAACGATTTCACTCTTAAATTTCCATTGTACTCGGCCCATAGTAACAACTATCGAAAACCATTGTTTACATTATTACGTTCTTATATCGATTCCCTATTTTTATTTTTAACAGTTTTCGCGAATTAATGAATATCAATAGCTTCCTAGAACGAACGAAAACGACAGCTGTTTAATAGCTACTGATGAATCAACAAGTGCCAATGAAACGAACATTAAGGTATGTCACAGCTACATACAAATGAAATGACGCACTGGCTACTCGGATAATCTGCGTACCAAAGAATCAAGAAGTGGATTATTCAGACCTTGGAACTTCCTTTTTAAGAGTGGCAGCTGACATCCTGGGTCGTTAAACAAAAAAGACAACTATTTGGGGAGACTTTCCAAAGCTGTACAATTACTTGAAGCATGGATTTCAAAATAACAGAAAATTGAAGATTTGATCATAAATTTCCAAGACAAAAAAAAATTCATTTGAATAATTTTGAGATAAATTAAAAAAGAAATTATTAAACTTAAGAATTGGCAACCGTAATCACCATTATTTACCTCCATATAATTCTGAATAAGATTTAAATTCTAAGCTCTTTAACTTTTGGTTTAAGTACTAAACGAATCAAACCAGAAAATAAACAACCGAAGTTTAATACATCGTCTGTCCCGATGCAATATTTTTTTTTAAATCAATATTCTCCATTACACTTTAATTATTTTTCATTTGTAATTTTTTTTTTTTTGACATTTGATTCATAACTAGTTTTAAAAAATTTAATAAGTAAAAAAAAAAAATTATTAGAAAATTTAAAAAGCACATTTTCATCAGTTTATAATAACAATCAAATATTTCTTTATTTTCAAATGCTCATTTTTTTCAAGTATACGAATTATTTTTGCGCAAAAATAAACAATATATTGGATTAAAAAAATGAAACATTCGAAATAATTTTAGAAATTGTTCTGTAATTTGGAATATCAAATATTTTTGTTCAATTATCTAATAAAAGTCACTACTTAATAAATAAACATAATTTTATATAAACACAGTATCAATATATTAATTATAAACCCTTTCTAATAAAATTAATTCATTCAAAAAAAATTTTAATGCCGTTTTAAAATACCAAAGTTTAGTGCATAACGTTAAATCTATTCAATGTCATCAAAAACGCTAAATCAAAATAAAAAAAATATTATTCAGTAAAATAATTCGTAGTCGTGGGAAATTTATTTCTATTGGTTGATTGATTGAACATTTACGTTGCACTGTTTAGCTACACGAGGGCTTTTGGCGACGAACCACGTAATTTTGAACCATGGTCAAGTGACGTGGACGACACCTGAGTTGGCACCTCCTCTCTAACAAAACAACACCAACGGGAGGACGTTTTCAAACTCTCGACAGATTTAACGTGCATCGCTGCCCTACAGGCGGTTTTAGTGGTACTGGGCTCGAACTCGTGACAAGGCAAGCCACGGTCCGATACCTATATTACTCGGCTACCGCGGCCGCTTATTTCTATTGGAGAAGGGAAAAAAAATAATAATTTTCCTTTTAATACCTTTAAGATGAAAAAACACAAACATAAAACCTTTATATGTTTGGGTATCATCTTGATTGTAATCATTCTGACAATTCTTTCTGTGTTTAAATATTTTCAATTTGTTGAAATGTGGCGTAAATATAGTATATACCTGCAAATCATTTACATTTTTCAAAAAAAAATTTTTTTTAACCTATTATATCAAGTTTTTAAATGATATTTAAAACTAAATAAGTATTTTTATTACTGTCAGAACAATAATAGATGTTGACTATACCACAGAAAAATATCCATTTGATTAAAATCAAACACGCAAGATCGATAATAAAAAAAAAGCTTTCAGATATTCTATTTCATTCAGGTCAATGATTCGTCTAGGTCCGTTAATTCAATATGACAGCTGCGATACACAAAGCTAATCAAACAGAAATGAGTAGGTATTAATAATTGCAGACGATTTTTCCAGAGAGTAAAAAAAGGAATTTAGAATCAGATGCTATATGGATTGTTTTAAAAATATATAGCTTTTAGATTTGTTATATGAAATAAAATTTAAAAATCCAACTGTAATAATCGATTAAAAATTTATGTGTGTTCCATGTTTCTCGAAAACGAAGTACCTAAAATGAATTTGGAATTTTATCTCTGAACGAATAGAAACAAAATAACACTTGAATTATCCATACATACTTATATCTGTTAGAATCCTTTACAGATAATGTTTCTAGGACATTTTGATATTAACTTTTAAATAAAATGCTATTTAAAGAAAAGCTGTTATCTCCTTCTTTTGGATGCATACTTATCTTCAACTTGTAAATCAAAGTGATCACTGTCCAACTCTGTATCCATTTAAACCGTCCTTGGCATGTTTTAAGGGAATTGACCTCAAACATTTTTAAATCTGTGACCATGTCCTATTGTTCTCTTTCGGATACAAGCATCCAGTTTGCATTTGGATGGATAAGTATACAAAATTTTGTTCAGCATTCCAAGAGATATAGAAAAAAAATTAACAAAAATCATTATTTATTCTTATATATGGATAACTTTTGCTACTCTACTCTCAACTCTATTATATCATATTTTCTACTCGAATACAAATTCATAAAGAGAGCCTTTACTTCTAAACCTCCGTATAAAAATCAGTTCAAATATAGTAATTTCGAAAGGTACTATAACTACATCTTACTTCCAATACTACAAATTTAATCAATATCACCAAATAGTGAAAACTCGAAATTGGGCAAAAGTTAGACAGATAACAAAACTAAGCGAATAAACAATAAATGTCAATAAGTATTGTTTAATAAATTTACCGATCAAATTTCTAAGAAGTATGAAACTTTAGGAAAATAAATCAAACTAAAGTCAGAAAATTTCAGAATTGACATTAATAAATCATAAAGCTGTAATAATGAAAAAAAAAAAAAAAATTTAAATAAAATAAAATATAAAATATATAAAAAACCCCGGCCGAAAAATATACCTACAAATTGCATCATGTCTGCACAATTTTTGCATGAAAAAATCAGTTCAACATACTGTTGATTCAGTCACTAGAATTTCAAAAAAAATTTTAATATCATAAATCTCAAACGAATCAAAACATTTAGTTTAAACTGTTTTCTTTAAGGTCCCGTCATTTTGAATTCGAAAATGTAATGTTAAGGCATATAATATTGTAATTGATTTAAATACAATAAATAAAAAACGGTCGAAAAAAAAAAAAAAAAATTGATGAAGATTTCACTTGAATTGCGTTTTCCCTCCAATATTTGAAAATATTTCTTAAAAATCTGAAACCACAAAATAAATAAAACAAAAAATTTAAAAATTAAAAAAAACGCACCAGAAATTCGAAAAAAAAATTTTTTAAAATTTCATTATATATTTGCTCTTTCGCATACATTTTATTTCACTGAAATCGGTGTACTAATCTAAGTTTGAAGAGGAAAAGAAAAAAATTACATTATTAACACTGTTCGGCATTTCAAAATGGCGGTAGATTTAAGTCTTTTATGTACGGGTTGATTTTCAACAAACCATTCACAATTGATTCTCCGACAAAAAATAAAATTTACCGAAATGGATATAATCTATAACAAAAAAAGTTTATATTGAATATAAAAGTAAATAAAAAGAAATGTAACGGATCAAAAACTAATCATAAAACGTAATAAAGAATAACCATGTTCACTCGAAGGCTTTTTATACGGTATGTATACAGGCTGCCATGCTGATATGGTGGTGCTGAATTGGGTGATTATTTATTAACGATCCATTTTGAAGCAATATAAGGGTTGCTGACGAACTTTGTTGATTTGAACATCGATCAAGTGGAAGAAACCCGAACCAGCCCCCAATTCCCCAAATATCCCCCTTTTAATGAAGTTTTTTGACCTCGACATATTTCTCCTACATTAGCCTGTGCGCGACGCTCGCGCGGTTTTGCAGTTATATTAGGATAATATAAGTTAATAAGATAATATAAGATAATTTTGGTGGGTAAAATTGTCATTGCAATCTAGAGTTCAAATTTCCAAGGCAAAACATCCATAGCATTTAGATTATAAGGTTGTCATTCGTTAATAAGTTGATCATACACGAAAGGTACTTTAAAAAAAAATTGCATGTATCAGTGTGAACACGCGGTAGAAGTTAACTTCTTTGGTTTGTTAATGGTTTAATATTTCATACATCGATTGCAAACAAAGGTAATTTTTTAAACAAAAAAATGTAAGAATACTTTAGTAAAAAATTCTCTTTGGGTAATTTGACGAAAAAAAAACAAACAAAAATTTTTAAAAAAATAATTTTTTAACCCTGAATAAGGGTTACGGATAATACCCTTTTTTTTTACATATGGAAAAAAAATTTCGTTAGATTATTTTTTTTAAATAATAAAGTTATTAAAAATTAAAAAAATTTTTAGTATTTTTTTAAAAACAAAAAAGTTTCGGGTTTTTTTTAAAGACTTAAATTCCCAAAAAGAAAAGAGAACTTGTTTAGGGTAAAATATCAAAATTTATTAAAAACGAAAAGGAAACTGAAAAAGGGGAAAGATTTAGAAACCATTTTTTTAAAACCGTATCAATTTTGACTCATTTAAAAAGGGGAAAATTTTAAAAGTAAAAAAATATCATTATTTTGTATAAAAAAAAAAAAAAAAAAAAAAAAATACACCATATCGTGGGAAAAAAATGATCTTTCCCAATTTTTAATTTTTTTTGTCCCAGATAAATAAAATGAATTAGATGGCATTTTTTTAAAAAAGGGGGGAAAAAATTTAAAAACTTCTTTCATTTTTCCACCCTTATCGCGTAACAGTTTAAATGGTAACGTAACGAAAAATTTTTCCCCATATTATAAGAAGTTAAATTTTAAAAATCACTAAACATTGAATAAAATCTACGACTTGAAATTTTTGACGACAATGTAAGACAAGTTAAAATCACATTGGATCAAAAAGAATTAAATCATGGCAATGTATAACAATAAAAATTTGGAGAATACATTAAATTTGATCTTTTAATTATGTAATGAAAACAATAAAAAGTTTTCAAAAATAAATGCATAACTAATTGTCAATTCAAGTGTAAAGTTTCAGAGGCACAGGTAACAAAGCCAAAGATAAACCTTATACCCCTATAGTAGAAAAACTAGCGCAAGTATGTCAAGGCCAATCAAGAGAAAACAAACGAATTGGAATCTGGTGAAGATAAAAACTGTGCCAAAAAGAACAGCAACTTCTTTTTGGCAATCCATACATTTTAAGTTCTAATTTAAATTGCAAATTAGAACACCCAAGAGCAGGTAAAAAACAGTACACGTATTTTTTTAAAGTGTAACATTCAAACTGCTTCTAAAATTTTTAATCAAATAAAAATTTATTTGAAAGAAATTTAAAAAATAAAAAAAATTTCGGAGATATTTACAAGACCGTTGAAAATGTGAAAGGAATAAATTTAAATTCCTAACTACGGAAAAAAAAATAATTTTCGTATTTCAAAACAAAACTTATTACTATACTTACACAAAATGATCTTGAAATAAAAACAGAAAGGTCACAACCATTTTAAAAATATAAAATTGGTGTAATTTTGTAATGTATTTATCACAATGGGAAAATAAATGCTCAAAACTTTTTAAACCAGATTTTAACTCAATAGTTTTGCAACAATTTATTTGAAAAATCAATAAAACTTAACGTTGAAAGCAAAACAAAACTTGGGAGAAGATAAAACATTATCAAAATAGATATTTAAAATCAAACTAGCACATTTAGGGAGGGATAAAAAACAAATTTTATTGAATTTCATTTTTAAAATAATTTACTATGTTAAAATTAAATTTTCTGAAAATGTATATAAAACTCATTAGCATATATAATTTAGCTTCATTTTTCCTTTTACATTAATTTAGGAACGAAAATAAACAATTAAAAGAAACGGCTTTTCCTTTTTTAAAAAATTTCGTATAACTTTATTTATTAGTATTGAAAAAAAAATCACAACGCATTTGTATGGACTTTAAAATATGACAACTGATTTTTAGACTATAATAAAATTTATTTCATTTCAAATTAAAACCAAAGTACAAATATCATGATTCAAGTATAAAGGCCAACATTGCTAAATAACTAAGGTAGTATTCAAGTTCAAGATAAAAGAAAAACAATACTTGATTTAATAATCTTTTTTTATCTATCAGTTTTGCATCATCTTTTCCAACTCAACATTGCACCGTCAAAATGTCATGTTCTTCAATTCTAGACATTGTACACCTGCTTTTTGGTCTTAGTCAACTGTCATTTTCGTTGAACGTAATGAATGGTTTCCTTCACTTAATACACAATACCATCTTCCGACATAACTGTCTCATAAATTCTTATTGAAACAAACAAAGGGCACTCATTTTCTGAGATTTTTTATATATAATGCTAATATTGAAATAGAATTGAGTTCGTGTTGACATTTCAGAATCGTCTGACATCTTAAGTAATCCTCTTAAACGAAGGTAATATATTAATTGAAAGAGATAAAACTTTAAAAAAAAAGCTTTGTGTGTGTATACAACAAAACGTATTAAAACATCCTGTTTAATTGCTTTAAAATATACACAAAAATATTTTTTTAAAAAAATGCTTTAATGTGTTGGAGTACGTAAAATTTATCTTACCACAATCATTCGAAATGAAATAAATATACAAAGCCTGAAATCACGTCGTGTGTGTGTTGACGAAATTTCATAAAATATATGTGTATCTTAATTGGTTTGATGTTTTTAAATTAAAGGGAATATAACATTACATCATAAACAACTGTATGAAAATTAAAAGAATTAAAACCTGAATAGAATGAGCTGAATTGTTTGTGTTTGTATAAGTATAATAAATCAAAAGAGAATGACGGTATAAAGAATTAAATATCATAAATCAAGAGATGAAATTCTAAAAATTAGAACCAAGAATATGAAACGTGATTTGATTTTATATCAATAGGATTCACTATATATCATTTTGAGGCAACACGAAGGATATAACAACATGACATCTGTTATAAAGAAAAATCAATGGACCTAATTGCAACTATTGTTTCCTTAGGCTGTTACTGACTTAGGTCATTGAAGTAGAATTAAACTCTCTTTATGCGATCCAAAACTTCCTCTTCAGCAAAGAATTTATACATATAATAGAAGAAAAATAATAAATAACAAGTCAAAATTGAAAATCAGTTAAATCTAAAATTTGAACGTGTTTTTACAGTGTGCTAATAGAAAAATAAAATAACTTTGAAAATGTATAATATAAATGGGAATAGAGAAGCCAAAAGAATCGAGAAAAAACACACGTATAAAAGTATTAAATAAAAAATGTGTGAATTACATTTTTTTAAATATATATATAACTTTCGATTACATTTTAATTCCATGATTTTAAAAGTTTAAAAACAATTTTATTAAATAAACTTTGTTTAAAATGATAAAAATATGCGAATAGTACATTTTGAAAATGGGCGGTAAAATAAGTATAAGGGGGAAAAAATCAGTGTTAACATTTCCTTTCACCAATAAATTCCTAATGTGATATGACAAAAGATATGCAATAGAAATTTAAAAAAAAACATAAATGCAATCACGTTGTAGGCAACGGTTCAACTCGAATTCTCTATCAACTACATGGTGACGTAATAAAATTGAAAAATTCCAAGATAAAATATGCATCCATTGATAAAATATCTGAATGAAAAAAATATTAAAAGAACAATTTACTTAGAATTGTAGTTTTGAAAAAAAGAGTTATATAATTTTTTTTAATAAAAGTGGAAGGTTGGTTTATCTTTTAGAGCATTTTTATTCATACTGATAAATGGCACATAGAAATCCTTTCAAAAATATTAAATATAATCAGTAATTTCTTAGGAAAGTTTTTCTACTTTTATTCCTATAATCCTACTATTGCTCCTATAAAGCAGTTAAATATTTACGAAACCGAACGATTTTTTTTTTTAACAGGTGGGGAAAACATCATTGAACGCAACTAACAAAAAATTTTTCGTTAAGCGATAGCTATAGAACATTTACATTTGAAAATTAATAATTATATCATAAAACAAAATTCTATGTGTGCAATATAACTACACATAGTTTCAAGCGCAGAAATTATAACATGCTTGGCATCATATTAACAAGTACTTAATAATTACTTTAATTTTAAAAAAAAGTATGAATATAACATGGAATAAAAATTAATAACAAATAATAACCCTTCTCCGATTTAAATTATAACCACAGCAACTCCAGCATTATTTAACATAGTTTGTGAACTAAATTATATAATATTAGACAGGGGTGAAAAGAGTTTGATATTGAATTATACAAAGTACATTCATATTGTTCCAAAGTAATATTTGTATATTTATTACGAATCTTAAAAAATTACTAGTTCCAAGTTTAAATCCAACGATACTTCCGACATGCCGTATATTTCGGAATACAAGCCGATCCGTGTATAACGCCCCGAGAGTAAGTTTTTTCTTCAAATTTTTACTGAAAATCGAAACCTGTATATAAGCCGAAATGGAGGGGAAAAGGGGGGGAATCCCTGTTATTTTCTAAATGTTACCAATCGGGTAAAATGGGTGGAATATTTTCTAATTAAATTGCTGTAAAAGTAAAACGCCAGACGTCCACTGACAATAGCTTTATTTCTGGTAGCTCTGTCTGAAGCTATAATATGTTATTGTTTTCTCCCCATTTAATTATTTTTTACAATACCCAAGTTATACTTTCGAAGCCTTTAAAAAAAAAGCCGAAAGAACGGGTATGCGACACAGGTGATCGTCAGTCAATGTTTCATACCCTGGAGGAAAACTTGCACCATGATATAATCATATGTATTCAGACATCTAATGTGAGTTTTATGAACTATTCAGAAACTCTTATTCCGACACTGACCTTAAAGGATTTATGTAACTTCTTTTTCCCTTTTTAGTAAAAAAGTTCTACTAGAGAAACTCAAAATTTAAAAAATCAAAATCACTTGACTAACGGAAAATGTTTTTTTTTTTAAAAAAAAAAACGCTTTTAATTAACTACCTTTTCCCAAAATTAGGGTATCCGTGTATAAAAGCCGACCCTCGTACTTTCACTTCAAAAATTCTCGGCTTGTACACGGAAATATACGGTAAAACTAACTTTACAACGCAATCGTTAATAAACAAGAACGTTTTGAAATGTCACATGTTTCATTAAATGTTGCAAGTTCATTGTTACGAAGTAGACTTTGTGAAACAGGTTTGTACTATTTTTTTTTATCACTTACAGCAATGTCAACTTTACAAGGAAATTGTAAGTGAAGCGTAACGAGATAAAAAAAAAATAATTAATTTCTTTATGAAACGAGAATGTAACCATCAAATGTAAGCAGCTGAAAAACTTAATCAAAAATTTTTTGATGCTTTGTGTTTTTAAAAATATTTTTAACTACAAATATTATGAAAACATTGAGTCATCTAGAAACCTACTAATTTAATGCGGTTTAAAAATCCTTGATAATATGAGTCAAAATGCAATCGTTAATGCCATGTTGTGTAAATCCGTGTTACCTAAAATTTTATACAATTTATCAAATTTTTACATTTTTATTTTATAAATAAGAGTAATGTTTATTAATGAGATAATTAACTATGGTAATGATTAAGATTCATCTCGCAATTGCAATCAAGTAAAACGATATTTTCTATTGATTGCAATTGAAAAATATATTAATTCTTCCATTATGGATCTATAAATAGTATTGCAAACAATGTTCTTATGCGTGTGTTCTGTTTTGTTCCAAAGCTAATAAAATACAATATTTAATGCATAGGGAGGGAGAATCTCCCAGAATTTCAAAACCTACTTTTACGGAAAAGATGTTCTCTGGATATAGATGATGGGAAAAAATAAAATAAAAAAATTTTGATGTTCAATATTGCCACAAGGAGAATGAAATTAAGGTATTTGAGTTGTTTTTGTTTTTTTATGGTGAAAATTCAAAAGTAATTTTTGTTAATGAAAAACAGGTATTTTAGTATTTTTTAGCATTTATTGCGATGAGAGGACATCTAAATAGTTGTACGGAAGGGAAAAAACACATCAGGTATATTTAATAGCTTTTATTGTTAATTTTTTAAAAAAATCGTACTGTCGAATTTGCATTGCACGATAAAGCGGAAGACGGAAAAAGTTGGATCGGACTGCAGGGAATCGACAGTGTTGGGAAAGCGAGATAGGATATGGAATGTTAAAATGAACATTGTACTACTCCTTTATCAATAATAATTATTTTTGTACACCAAAAATAACCAAAAACTATTTTATCTTGAGTCTAAAATCCTCTAAACAAAATTAAAGTTTCCATTTTTAATAAAATTCAACACCTTTGTAGCAGTATTATATTTTGATTTTTTTTTTCTTACTCTAAATCTCTATTATAAAATTTTTCTCCTAATCTCCATACTTTCTGCATATGTAGATACCGATTAATATATATACCCCCACCCATATAACCGCGATTCACCTTAATGCAGCGGCTCTTAAACTTTCGATCGTGCGACTCCCCTTTATGTATCAGCCTGATATTGCAGCATCAACACTCCACCCCGATTTGATATTTTTCATTTCGAAATATATATTCTATAATAGAGTTTTTCATAGTGTGTGGAGGGGGGGTCTGTTCTAGTCTAGGATGGCAGATTTTTCAATTCTTCCACGAGGCCTTTCAGAATTTGTAAGAGAGAAAACTTAACGTTACACGAGAGACGTCGCGGACCCCTAGAAAAGCTTTGAGGATTCGCGAACCGCAGTTGAAGAACCACTGCCCTAACGTATAGCTTCGTTTGGAGCAAACAAATCAAATGAAATAGCAAACTGAATTCTGAAAAAATGTATTATTAGAAATAAAACTAATATGTAGAGTTATGAGAAATACCTATTCAAGTACTATTGAAAACAATTTTAATATACAATAATTTTATTGTATAGTAGGACGACTTCCTTTAAAAGTTTCTTCATGCTACTGAAGGATGCTTCGTTTAATGTTATAGTAACTGTTTAATGTCGAATTACTAAAGATGAACCTCATTATTTCGAACCACGATTAGATAACCATAAGAGCCTGAACGAAATTCGGAACATATTTTCAGATAGAAAAGTTTCATACAAATTTGTGAGTTTGCCAACACGCATCTGTTACAAAATTGTCTATAAAATTTTAATAACTTTATAACTACACAATTGTTTGTTTTACCAAGTAAAGTTTAAGCACAATTAGCATTACAGTATAGGAGACGAAACATGAAACATTTTGTGCATGAAAAAAAAAAGATTAATTAAATTAAAAATTAGAAGTATATAACAAAATATATTGCTCAATTTACAGGATTACGATGTCATATTAAAGTTTAAAAAATTTACAGATTGTAAATTTCTCCAATGAACGTATGATCATGAGCACAAAAATTAACAACGTATTAATTGTTTTTCATGTTTAAAATATTTAAATTTCTTAGTAATCTTTTAAATTGTGAGGAATATTAAAAATTATTCAATGCCACCCTTGTATCGTTTTTTCTGTTTTTTTAGACATTTTTTCCCCTTAGAAAACATACTGTACTTCACTTCGTACGATAAAAATCAACTTGTTATTAACATTGAAATTATTTACATTCAACATAGTAACAGTCTACAATTAAAAAATTATTGAGGCAATAAGAAAAAATACAGTTAACAATGTAATTAAAGATGCACACAAATATACACTTGATAAATTTAACCAAGAGCTGGCTCATTCCATTCGCCAACTAAAGTTATGAGGTATGGTACAACTAACTTAAGCCATATAATTTTACTAGACCAAACGCAAAAACTTATATAAATTCTTTTCTTTTTTTCACACTCCTTTTTCTATTTATGATTGTACCTTTCCATCTAATATCCATTTTAAAAATTGAATAACATTTATTCTAAGTGTAAAGGTATAGGTTGCCGCTCGCACTTTTTGATGACTTCCACAAAATTTGCGTTTTATATATGATATTCAAATTCGTGTTTACAGATCTCGTAAACATCTGGGAAAAAAGGTAACTTTCTACCAGTTAACTGGAGGATATATTTATCTCGTATGCGTGAACGACAAAAGACAGTTTATAATAGTAAAAAAAGTGAAGTTTATTTATTTGATCGCTTTAGTCGTGTATAGCATTAAACAAAAGTATTAGACTTGGGCACGTGAAGTGGTAGCAGATGTTCACAGGAGAAAAAAGAAAATGCACTCGTTTGTTTAATATATATTGCTGCATTAGAAAAATAATTTTAAAAGAGTTAAGTTTTATATTGATTACATGATATTACTTGTTATTAAGTATATGTTATTGAGCAGTCTGAATAAATAAAAGGTTTTCGAAAGACAAGAACAACAAAGAATATATGACTGTGCAATGCCAATAAAATTTTACACAGAACTTACTTACAGAGCAAGTTCATATATGGCAAACATACTAATGTTAGTTCTAGGCATCGTAAATATGAATAAACTTCAAAATTTACAAAAGTAAAAAAAAAGAAAGAATTGCAAAAACCACTACAAACATAATAAATAGTTTCCTTTACTGTTTCCTAGACTGCCTTATGGATACAATTTTGTTGTTAGGTTGTTCTTAACTTTTTGAAAACGACACAAATTGCTGATCATATTTTTTTCGAACATATTACACTATTTGTAAGAAAACTAAGTCCGCAAAATTTTTCCAAGACATAAAAACTTCTAGCAAATTAATTGTACCACTTTTAAACTTCATATTTGTCCCATTTGATATCGTGAGTTTTTCATCGTATTAAATAAAACCAATTAAAAACTTTTCAAATTTCATTTAAGGAGATACAGTACGAATCAATCGGCAAAATTGTGGGTCCAAACAAAAAATCAAATCAAATTTTTTTAGATTAAATTTTTCTTTATTATATATCTTTCTATAATTTCACAAAATTTTAAAAGATCTAGGTTTAACAAAAACCGTGGAGATATAACAGCTTGTACGTTCTCGATTTTATTCACTTTCCAATAGCAAATAAAAATTTTCAACTGATTTCAATCACTGGTTTTTCTTCATTTCAAATGCTAAGGTTTTGATTGTATTTTACTAAATGCTTTGATATTTTTGCTAACTATTGCTATTAATATATGTAACAAAATGTGCTATGCATTTTTGAATCAAAACAATATACTTATGTATTTAAAAATAGTTGAATTTAGAATTTTCAAAAAGCATTCGTAAAAAAAGTACTTTACGAATAACAATCATGTTATTATAAAACCCAAATTCCAACTTTTGTTATACATAATAGTTCGATGCACTTGAAAAAATCAAGTTTCATGCGCGTACATCAATTATTGTAGGAGAAAAAGTATTCAAAAATAACTTCATGAATTACTAAAATTGTTCTTTAAAAAATTAAATAGTTTTTTGTGGTATTTTGAGCACAAAAATTGTTTTACATAATATACATAGGGGGTTAACCAAAAATTTTGTGAAAACCATTAAATCAAAAAAAATTTTACAAATAGTACTATGTCCCCTTAAAAATTTCTTCACAAATTTAATTAGCATTATATTTACATTTTTGAAAAGATGCTTATCAAAGTTACATCTGAACACATAACAAATAAGTTTTGGTAAGAAATGGTAGAAAAATGTGTTAAAGAGTTAAAATTAAAAAATGACACGAAGTTTCCTTACAATAAATATTGTTTTAAAGAATTTGATTTTTCCTTATTGTATAAAAACACATCGATAGATTTGTATTTTTGTTTAAAAAAAATATAGCATATTAATTATTCATAAATGTATCAATCTAACGATACAAGAAAGATGTGCAAGATAAAATGGAATACTCATCTCATTTTTTCAAAATATTAGAAAGGGAAGAAAAAAAAGGAACATTTTCTTCAATTTTAATATATGTTTGCTGTGTCTGAAATTCACAGGAAATTCATCAAACTTGCAGTGAGAGCGAAATCCCTTCAAAATACTTCAACACCCAAGCACATTTGGAAAAACATACCCCATCTGAGCCCCTAACGATCTCCCCCCTTCATGTGTTCCTCTTAAAATAGATCTAACCCAACTCTAATTTCAAATGCCTCGAACAGTTCGGGAAACACTCAAAGGATACATTAGGAAAAATAAAATGGCGGAGCGTCTTGTAGCTCGACATATGTTTCAGAATGTAACAAATTTGGAACCAACAGAAGATACAGAAATGGATTAGGAAAAATAATTAGACGAATACTAAGGGGTCTCAGGGGTGTTAAATTTCTCTAGAGGTCTGAAAATATAAACAATTTTCAAACAGGTATAATTCTTTTAAATTTAAATTAAATAATTCGAATCTTTTCCACATTATTTATAAAAGAATGGGGCTTCAGAAATATGTTTCAATGCTTAAAATATAATAATAATTTTAAAAATCAGAAGCATATGAAATTTCTATAGTAAATATTAAGTATTTTTTTGCGTTGCACACGCTATTTTCTAAAATAGTAGCCTCTGATGTATAAAACTTTATAGAATTATAAAATGCATCATACTCTTTAAACCCTACCTTTTTTTACTATTATATATCTTTTGTATTTTAAAATATTTGTAAAATATTACATTTTTAAAAAATATTTAAAAAATTGCATTTTTTTTGTTTATTAAAATATGTAAGTTATTATTCTATTTATATAAAAATAGCTACAGTGTAATAAGAATACATTTAACTTTATAAATCAACTTATAGCTAGTAATTAAAGCTACTATTTTAGAAAATAGCATCCGCGACGTAAAATTTAATAAATATTTCTTATAGAAAAGTTTCTTATTTTCATATGCTTATAATTTTTAAAATTATGATTATATTTTAAACTTTTTATACTGAAGTCCCATTCCTTATAAATAATGGGAAAAGAATTATTTAATTTAAATTAAGAAGTTATCTGTTTAAAAAATTTTTATTTCAACCTCAAAATTTAACACCCCTGAGACCAAATAACAAAAAACAAGAAACAGTCTGAGCGGTGTGTGTGTAAGCTCTTTGTTTTTTATCGATTTATTTAATAAATGTTTTTAAGCTTTCTTTTAATGTTTGGAAATATCCTGAACAAATAAGGTTTGAGAATTCATATTCACAAATAAACATTCAAATTTAAGAACTGATTTATAAATATACTCCTAAAAGGAAATTCGTTTTTGAAAGAGCTTTGTACTATAAGTTATTTATTATTGGTATTGCTAAAAGAAAGATTAAAGTCTTTGAAATTAGCTTTAAGATATAAAAAGGACACTAAAATGTTATTTAAACAAAACAAAAAGAGAGAGGATTTAAAACAAGAAATAAAAATTATATTCATGGAGAAAATGATAAATATACGATAGAATGTATATAAACCAAACCTAGATAGTAACGGATGCATCTTTATATCAATAAAAATATTCACGTATTTCCCTCCCCCTTTCTCGTAGTCACACACACACACATTCTAGTACAATCTTACACAAATATAATTCGAATTACCAATAGTAAAGAATTTGTAACTTTCCAACTCAACATTTTATACAATTTGCTCTTTTAAAACTTATTTCTGAATGCTGATTATTTCATAAAATTACAGATAATTTTTTTTAAAACTTAGTATAAAAAATTAAATAAGGTGAGATTATTATTCCATTATCCTTTTTTATCCACTAGCTGTTTATGCTATAAGAAGTTCACACAGTATAATTCAAAAATAACTACTGAATAATATTGGGTAACGAGTACTGATACGAGAAATACTCCAATAAAATAAATAAGGATAAACTTTTAAATTCTAATTACTCAATAATTAATGATATTTGTATTCAAATTCTAATATTTTGGTAGAAAAGAAGAAATCCAAAATAAAAATACCGTAAGAAAAAGATTTGGAATATGAAAGAATCAAATATGTAACTTAATTTCATTACACCTATTTTCATTTATTTATCATAGAAGTATTTTAATAGAACCATGAATATTTCTTTCTTTTACATTATTCTCACACCATGGCAACACATACATTTACGCGCAGTCTGTTAAAAAAATTACACCTTCACTTTTTATTTCGATTAGTTTAAATCTCATTTGTCTTCTAAAAAAAAAATCATTTCCATAAAAACCAATTCTTTCTTATCAAATTTCATGCATTTGGTTGTAAAGAGTTGGCAAACGCCTGCGTGAGAAATTTCCACGCTTGGAGGCAAGCAGTCTACTTTAATTTGCGTTCTTGAAAGATTCCAAAAGCAAAGGCATCGCGATTTTTATTTATACTTGTAAGTAAAGTGCCAAGATAAATTGTACTCTGGTAGTCTAAAGACCTCTTGTATTCTATCATACAAGCAAAATGATATTGTAAGTGTAAATTATAAAAATAATATCTATCCTAATTCATTTTTGTCTACGTTTATAGCTTAGTTTACATGTACAAGTGTCCCACAATACTTGTAAAATACGGTTTCGATGTTAGACGACACAAAACTTAAATTTTAATTGAATGAAATGTGTGTATGCTTTTTATCGAAAAAAAAACTTAGTATACGTCTGGAAATTTAAAAATGTTTAAAATTTTTCAGCTTCTTACAGAAAAATTTTCCCTGGGAAAAAACTGCAAGATCAAAACAGACAGGTAATTGCAGTTACGTCAGCTAATGTTTGTAATGATGGAGAAATAACTAGCAAAAACAACTAAAAAAATTAATTAGTTGTAATTTCTGATAAGCGAAGATGAAAATTGATTTAATAACAGCCTAATAAGCCGATTCTATTTATTTTGTAATAATAATTATTTTTTGAACATATTTTTTGTTGCACATTTAATTTTTGTATTTCATATTTCTTGTTTTTGATTAAAAACTTAAAGTTAGCTTAATTCTTCGTTTGTATGTTTTATTGTAAAGAAATTTCAGCAATCCTAAAATTTTACACCTTAAGACTTGATTTAGATATAATACGGTACACAATGGTTTGATTTATATTATTTGAAAGTTTCGTATAACACAGTTCCGATACAACACGGTACATAAAATGCCCTGATTTATATTATGTACATACATAATTTAATAAATAAAATAATTTAAATAGATAAAAAGTCCCGTATGACACGGTGCGAATTAACCGTGCCATAAAAGGGACGCTTGCATATCACTTCCAAACCTTCTCTTAATAAATTCGAAGGCAATAAAATATATTTCTGAATTTATATAATTCAAATTTTTAATTAAAGTTTGCTTAATTAATAGTATTAACGTGACATAAACAAGTGATTCATATTTTAATGAAATGTAAACTTTAAACGAATAGCACATTTACAGAACAGAGATTATACAGTTTTATAAATATTCTAATATATGTATTCAATAACTTAACATAAATTTTAAGGTACACAAAATAGTGAAGAAAAATAATAAAATGAAATTCTTTTACAAATGTGGTACAAAAATATAAATATTTCAGCACGGAGTGAGAAAAATTAATGTAAATATTAACAAAATGAATTTGAATTCAAGAACGATAAATGTTTGCTGCTTAACAGCAACTAAAAAAGTCCAAAATTATGAAAAGTTGTATTCGTTCGTACGAGTATTTACGAAAAAATTTAAAGGAACAAAATAAATCAGTTTTTTAAATAGATAATTAATATTTTTAAAATCAGTTTTTTTAAGAGCATAAATAAAATGCACACAAATTTAATATATATCAGTTAGTCGAAATATTTCAAAATTTTAAATAACTCGCAAGAATATAACTCCCAAATTTTACGTGTTCATAAAAAAAAAACCCGAAAGTTTTAGATAGCTTTATAGTAATATATATTAAAAAATCTACAGGTTAAAATCTAATAATGAATTAATATTAATAGACAGTTGCTAGATCGTTTCACCGAGGAAAACATGCACGTCGGTCGCCTTCGTTACTCAAAATTTAATCATCCCTTTTTTTTTGGATTTCAAAAATTATAATTTAATTTCAACTTGAAAAAGAAAAAAAAAATTTAATTTTAAGATTTCAATCTCTTAATTTAAAAAATTCGTGCATTATTAATCATTTTATGGGAGGGGGAGGACAATTATTTTTAGCTCAAAATTAGTTAAGAAAAAAACTGTTACAATAACCCGCTTTAAATATGTTTAAAAACACATTGCGCAACACTCATTACAGTGTCACCCAAGTACCAACACACAAAAAAACTACACACACACATAAAAAACCAAAACAAAACATATATACCTCTGATATTTTCTTGGATAAACCATCTCGTTGAAACGGAACATTAAGCCCATAATGAATATTAACATGGAATAATGAAATATTAACAACGAGAAATGATAATGCCATAGCTCGGAAGAAGATGGCAATCTATGCAAATGTGTGCGCTGGCATGGAAGCAGCCATAGCGGACTAGTGTGCAGTAAACGGGAGGGAAAACAATAATGCCGGATGAAGAACCTCGTGGATGGGGTTGGATCGGGGTCAGCATCCTTTTCGGTAGGATGAGGAAGCGAGAAGAGTTGAACCAATCACAGATGAGGGATGCTGATCGGGGATCGTCCTGGTGCCTACTTTAAGACTCTTTCTGATAGGATTGGGGTTGTTTTATGGTGTTTTGGAATATGGCGATGTTAGCAAAAGAGAGAAACAGTACAATGTAATTTCTAAGCACTTAATTTTAATTTTTAAGGATGCATGAACTTATGAACTGAAATATCTTGATCAGACATCTGAGGATTATTTACCATGAATGTAATAAAACAGAACAAAGTGAGTATTTTATAATTATTGCTATAATCAATGCGCGTATTTTATTGTATCTCTGAAATGTATTTGGCTGCCCATCATAAGACTGATAGTAGCCATGTCTAGATCTGACGTAGCAATTAATTTTTTTTTATCCTATGTACTAATTCCTTGAAGCACATTTAAATATCATTAAGATTTTCGGAAGTGTTTTTAATGAATCTGTTCATCAAATACAAAAAAAGTCTATAATTTTAATAAAGTTGCACATCCGGGGCAAGGAACTTTTTCTTGGAAAACGGCTTTGGGGCCCAAAATAAGAAAAATTAACATTACAGCAAAAAGCCTTCCCTAGCAAAAAATTTCATTGTTTTGGGCGGTATATGCGCGGGAACTATGGAGAATATCACTGTGGAAAATGAAAAATTTGTTTGATGGATATGCCTAAAAAAATATAATACAATGTAAATTGATTACAATGATATCATTAACGATTTTGCAATGATCAAAGCTTGAAGAAAACCTTTGTACAAGTACAATGACAGTGATTCAACAAAGAATAAGAATGTCTAAAAGTATTGGATAATAAAGCGATAAGCGATGATAAATAACAGGTTGATAGCAGTTCATACAATAATGTATACTCTATATTACAATTACGAACGATTTCTTAAATTTACTGTACTAATTCACAAAAGGGCGGGTGGTCCGTGATGCCTTAAGACAGGGGTGTCAAACTCGCGGGCCACAACGAACATTTTTGCGGCCCAGCCAATATATCGACACACAATATGTAATAAAATTTAAAAAGAAAACATCTAAAATAGGAAATATAGTAGCAGAGACGAGATGTCAAGTGTCAGGGAGTAAGCATTTATATTTTCTTGTTCTTTTATAAATGCTTATTATGATGCATTTTTCGAAATAATCCTACGTTTCTATGAATATTGATTATATTTGCGGCCCACTTTAAGTTGAACCTTGTTTGTTTAGCCCAAGTTTGCCTTTGCGTTTGGCACCCCTGCCGTTAGTTAAGAAATGAACAAGAGTAGCCAAACCATGCCACTATCCTTTCCTTATGCTGCCGGTTGCCAGTCCGAGATACGGCGGGTTCATTGAGGGTAGATAATGGAAAGACTATTTAAACAGCAAAAACAAAGGAAAGAAAAGGAGTAAGAGAGTTAAAGGAAAATCTTTCTCGAACCAAAACTGGCAAGGTAAAAAACAAAAGGAGGGGGCGATCTGAAAATATAAGGAGGGGATCGTAACAATTAAGTGCCTAGAGAGGTTAAAAATGGCCCTGCATTCGGGCCGATGAATATAGTGCATCGTAGCCAAGTTACAAGCTAAATTGATATTTCGTTCAATATGCCCAAGCCACATCAACTGAACTTTAAAATTTAACTACAGCAACCCTCATTAAAAGACGTTCTTTAACAGAATGAAATCTCGACTTTAATTCTTAACATTAATATTGATTGTTACCATCGATAAGTATCGATTGTAAAGCATCAACTTTAACGGCAGGCTTCAGAGATCCCCCCAAAAAAAAAAATACGTATAAATAAAATATATCTCGCCCATATACTTTTACTTTTATCAACGTTTTTTACATGAATCATAAGTAATTCAATTAAAGAATTTGTGTTTCTGATTGGGAATTTAAAAGACAAAAAAAAAAAAAAACTGAAATACTCTCGCTCTAAAATTAAGAACCTTTGTATTATTTAATTTAGTTCAGAAGCGGGCGATTATTTTGACTCGAGGACAGAAAAGCATACCGGAGGGCTGCACCTTTTAAAATGATTATAATTAGTTTGAAAGTCAAAAAGGAAATGAATTGTACCATTTAAATCAATAAATATAAGTTAAATAAAATCGCGTGGCAGTTTAATTAAATTTACTTATTGTACTAATCTGATATTATCTATAGCTGTAAACACATTTAATTTTAGTTTAATGAGAGACAAATGTACCTTATCACACTTTTCTACAATTTTATTTTTAAAAATCAGAAGTAGATTGCCTGTGAAAATTCTCATCACAGTTTGTAAGTTAATGGTATAGCCAACTTGCATCTATATTTACTCTTGTGAATCTTCGTGCAAGAAAAACTATGTTTACAAATATATGCCGACCCAAATTAGAGAAAATTTTCTCTAAATAGAATTTCTGCCCGTCTTAGCGGGCTCCAAAAACCTCTTTGTAGCACCCTCTATTTGTCCACCCCTGATTTAGACATCAGTTTAATTATATTTTTTCCCTTTGCTGTTTTCAAATAAATGCATCCTAAAATATATAAATCTGAAATAATCTTACCGAACGTTACCAAAAACTATTTGACCACTTCAAAATGTACAAGAATAATATTTGGGAATCTAGGGGAGAGAGGTGTTTCATAAAAAGAAAATAAAGATTCTTTCTAAATTCCTCCATTTTTTTTTTAAAAGCAGAGTAAATTGTACGATTTGTTTATATTTAATTCTCTCATGTTTTCTTTTTCTATACTACATACACTAAAAAAAGATTTCGCCTTTGTGTCCATAAAATGGCACATATTACATTAATTAAAAAACACTTTGCAATTCATATGCCATATAAATTTGAGAGCGAGGAATAATTAGTTTTAATAAACCTATTCAACATAAGCGCGCAATAAAATCTCAATAAAACTCGATATTAATCAATTCTGAAGAACTGGTTGCAAGCAGACATTGATATCACGTGCAGACAACTATTAAAAGGCTACTTCCTCTAGTTAAGAGTAACTTAGAGAAATACATGCGTAGAAAAATCATTACAATCGATTTAGGCTCGATTTAGATTTATTAATATAATTGTGCAGTTGCACAGTCACAAATTAAAGAAATCTGAAGCTGTAAATGACTGGTAAAATAAATAAAATATCCGGTATAAAAATATCACGTTTTACAGCATGTGTATAAACGTTTAAAGTTTCATAAGATTTTTAATATGTTGTCAGATTTCATTTAATAAACGATTAATTTTCTCATTTAGAACCGAATTTACTCGAAGATTAAAATATTTAAAGACTAGGAGAGGGTGTAAATGTTTCCGCTTTTGAAATAAAATCTAATAAGCAAAGCATTTCTTTTAAACTTTCTTTTACCTTGATTTTTCTTTATAATTAAACAGAACACAAGTTTATAAAATTATTTAATGATATTGTGATATTTAAATTAAATGCTGAATCATCCCATATGGGGAAAAAATCATTTAAAATTTTTAAAAGGATGAAAAGTATTCTAAGAATTGTGCAAAAAATTTTTCGTTTTTTAAATTTTTAAAAAAGGGGTAAAATACGGTATTTTCGATAAATATATGCACAAAATAAATAAATTCTAAAAACATTTAAAAATTAATTTACGAGAAAAATGTGTTATACAATCTAAGAACCCAATTATTTTTAAGGGGACATGGTACGATTTACGCAAAAATTTTTAATTTAAGGATTTTTGATATTTTTTTTTTTTGCCTTATGTATACTATGTTAAACGTATTTCTGCTCAAAATTTCATAAAAGTAGGCATGTAATTTTTAAGGAAAAAAATTGTTTTAAATGATTTTAAAATGTACTCCTACAAAATTTATACAATGTTTTTGAAAATTTCTTAAAAATGTATAAATTCTGGTTTAATTATTTAAAAAAAAAATATTTTTTCCAAAAACATAAACTTTTTTTTACAATATTATTAGCAATAGGTAAAAAAAATTTTAAAGCATTAGGCGCAGTAGAAAAAAAGCCTTAGCATTTTAAATGAAGACAAAATAGTTATTTTATCTTTTCTGAGATACGGCAGTTTAAAGTTTTGATTTGCCATAGGGATGTGAATAAAAATGAACGTAAAAGCTATCATAATTCTGCGTTTTTTAAGTTTAGAGCTTTCAAATTTTGTGAGGTTATAGAAAATTATATAAAGAAAAATTCAGGCTAAAAAAATTAAATTTGATTTTTTGACCGATTTTGGTCAATTGAATCGTACTGTGTCCCTTTAAGAAAAGTTTTATTTTGAATGTCATACGCCATGAATTTTTCAAAAATTGTCTAGTGGATTTTTTATATCATTTTCCGTGATCTTTAAAATCTTTATTAGTTGTAATAATACTATCATACTTTATCTAGAAAATAAACCTAACATTTCTTCTTCGAGATATGTGCGTTTAATTCTACAAAATTTCAACACACGTTCTACTATAACTTAAAAAATTCATTTCAAAATATACGATTCTAAAAAAAGTCACAATTTAAAAAAATACATTTTTGTAAAAATGTAAATATGCATAGATAATTACATTTCTTTTTTAAGTAAAGCTTCTTTAACCAAAGTAAAATATTAATGTGGAATTAATCTTTAAAAATTCATATTGTTTTTCACGTGATACAGTAGAGATGTTGGAGAAATATTTACAGAACTTTCGTGCGTTTTAAATCATTTATGCATTATTAATATTGCACTGAGTATTAAAAAAATTCACTTTATATTAGCAACAACCTCTAAAATTTTATATTTTTTTTAATGTTGCCTTCCCATCTTTAATTTATATTTATTATTATTATTATTATTAATTGCAATATTCGAGCAGATGATTGTTTTTTACGAAATCACTTATTAGAGAGTGCGATGTCTTTATACGTAAAGCAATAAATTTTGAAAGGCACATTTTCATTTAATATTATACAATCTACTTCTTAATTATTTTAAAGTATTTGAAAAAAAAAAAATCTTAACATCTTAGGATGCATTTCCATCTGTTCAAAAGGTACAACAATTTTCTAATCTAAAATGTAGTTGTTTTTTCAAATCCCAATTTGTTATTTAAAAATGTGATACAGATGCTTGTACAACTTTTTATCTTTAAATTCGAACAGTATCGCAAAAACACCTCATCTAATTTACACTATTTTTATCTCTAAATGCAGCTATTGAATGTCCTGACCTTATCCTTATTATTTACGTGGTTGCACGTGATATTTTAGGCCCTTTACTGATAAAATATCACACGGCAATCACGTTAATCCACCCATTATGTTAATCATTTTCAACTTATTCATAAGAATCTGCTTATCAATCAAGCAACACAATGAATAAAAGCTAATTGTATTCATTTTGATGTATAAATAAATCTCCTGCTCCACTAGAAAAAAATATCAATTGAAATATTTAAAAATTTTCAAGAAGTGGCATGACATAATAATCATCGCTTGTCAAAGATTACACATTAAAAAATAATTTGAATATTTCACACAACTTTTGAATGAAAATTAATTTAATGCTATTAAACATGAAACTGACCTTATTTTTTTTATTAAAATATTTTCCAGGTGTCCGAAAAGAATGACAAAACTTTCAAATATTGATTACGAAAAAACAAATAAAGATATTCACTCTAACAATTACCCCCTCCCACACAAACATCAAAAGGGCACTCCCCGGAAGTGGATCACACAAATACTATCGGTCCGCACAAGAAACATTAAATTATTTCCCTTTTATTTACTGTGGTATATTTTTCTTGGGTTTGGTCAACTTTTTAAGAAAATCACTTTATATTCCTTGTTAAATCACTTAATATTCATTTTTTGGTGAAGCTATATTTTATTTTGAAGTCACGACTAAATGCACAATTAAATCAAAATTATTAAATCAAAACAGTCTAAAATATAAACAATCAACGTCCTCCCCCTCAGCGGGCCACGGTAAAATTAACAAACATTGACCGGTACTCGGCGATAAAAAGGTTGGGGATCATTGCTTTATTGCACGATTTCAATGAGCACCCATTAGTTCGCGAAAAACATCGAGTCTATACGAGATTTTTAGCCACGTCCTATGCAGGATTAACAATCTGAATGGCCACTGTAATTCGACTTTCCATTTAATCATTCTCACTAACTGAAGGTTGGTAAACTAATTCACGTATCCCTACAAGAAGAAAACCAAAGGTGTTATGTCTAGAGAACTGGGTGGCCACACTCTATTGGATTTCCTCTTTCCATCTTATCGCCCGGAAAACTTTTTCCCATTTTCAAATTCCAATGAGATGGCGTCTCAATTACGCTGTGCATGTGTTGCAGGTTTAAATTCGATAAGCCATGCTACAACTTGCGCTTTTTCTTGCTTTGAAGCCATTTTAAACGAGAATGTTTAAAAACGTGGACGTTGCACCATCTAGTTTGCATTTTAAAAAACAAAAACTTCTTCGACAAAAATAAATCTTTTCTTTTTGGAACATAAAAAACTGTAAGAGAAAAACTGTTCATTTTTAATTGGATTTTTGAAACTTTTGGACATATACATATACTTTTTGGATACCCTAGAAATTAAATTGTAATATTGAATGCTACGTCATTGAACAAATATTTTTAGAATATTTTACACTTCACTTTTTATATTTTCGTATGAACATTCCCCGACCAGATTTTTTTTTAATTATGTCGCAATTTGCCACAGAAATATTCGGAGGAAAATATGTGGATCGTAGAATACTCCCTTTTAAGGGGAAAAACCATATTCCTATAGCGAGAGCTCCATCACACTCTCCAAGAGATAACAAAGTTATCTACCTCAAAATTTGCTTAGTCATCAATAAAAACGATCGATACTATAAAATAAAAAGGAACTTTGGCAACCACTTCAATGTTTTCCATCATTTCCACTGAAAAAGGAAATAAATAATCTAATATCTTTGCAAACTCAAAAATTCCAGACATACATTGGAAATTCACAATTTGTCCTTCAAAATATTTTGTTGCAGACTTCGAAATTTCAAACTGATAGCTTTTATTTGTTTAGCTGCGGCGATGGAAAAGAGAATATCTTAATCGTTTAATGTTTTCCAGACTCGCTTTTGAAGAAAAATGCATCCTTTTTCTCGGTTTTAGATGCAATTAATATATTTTGAAAAATTATCTCTAGGGCCTCGCACAAAGCTTGTTATTAAACAGACAAGAGTAGTTTGTAACCTTGGTTGCAAGTGTTTATTTTGATATACGAGCTTTAAAGAGGTTCTTTTAATACAGACATGACGCCGTGTTTTGCATTTGAAACTGAAGACGCAGGCACATATACAAATTAAATTTACAAACAACTCGAAGGAAATATTTTTAAAAGCTGAAATAACTTTATAAAATAATGAAATACTTACAAGTATCACGAAATCAATATTATATCCGTTGAAGAATCGTGCATTCAAATTCCTACAAAAAGAAAAGAAAAAAAAGTTAAAATAACCTGAATTTTACTAATATTTTTGTTTTCACGTTTTAAACAGGCATGCACAAACAGAAAATCAAGTATTTAAAGTACATTTTTCGTAAAACCTTCCTGTAATCAGAAATTTTAACTAATTTCGTATTATTTACGAACTTGGCCAAGCTGTAAAGGGAAAAAAAAGTGCACCAGAGACCAACAGAAAAATTCCGAGTAAATATAGCTATAGAAAGGAAAAGAGAAAAAAATAGTAAAAAGGGAGGGTCACAGAAATAGAGAAGGGTCGCTGAGACAAAACAAAGGCGCGTCTTGTTTTGTTTACCGGAGACAGACCCCTTGGAGAAAAAAGAAAAATCACTGAAGCTTATCCCCCTAAAGCAGGGAAAATTCTGAAACTTGATCTTTATCTTAACAGATCAAGATTAAAATTTAAACTTGTTTATATCAAATAAGTAGTAAAAAGTGTGTACAATGAAATTGTGATTAAATCTAAAGTGACAGGAGTTTGGATGGAGGAAGGGAGTGTATTGTTTAGATTTTTCTCGATGTGTGATTTATGTTTTGAAAGTTACACTACTAAGTTAGGTATGTGAATCACATGACTCATTTCCCCATAATTTACCACTTTTGTCTAGTCTTCCCTGCAAGGAATAGAAAAAATGTGCATGTCTCAGAAGTTATTCGTTATAGTGCACATCTCAGAAAACAGTTAAAAATAAATAAATCAGTTAATATCTCGTAGGACCACCTTTTGCCTTTAATTCAGCCATAATACTTCTAGGCCTTCAGCTTCGTTTCACAAATGTTCCACAAGATTGAGATCTGGGGATTGTGGGGGATATACACAGACGTGACAGATACTTCCACAAAGTGAAGTATCTGCCACGTGTCTCAAACCAATCATGTGCCAGCATTATGGAAGGACGCATTATCCTGTTGAAAGTACCCTTTACGATAAATCATTAGCATTAAAGGATACACTTGATCAGCGATGATGCTTAATAATGTCTTATTCAAACATTCATGCACGATAAATAAAGAGGACAAAACACATGCTGAAAAAGCATTTTTCCCAAATATCACAGTTGATGAGAACCTCAATTTGTCTGTTCATGTTCAGTTTTTTGCCTAATATTCCAGTTTTGATACACTTTTGCTACAGCTGACTGCAAATATTTCATAAATACAGTGACTTAGTTCTACATTTTTTTCCGAACATTTCTGCATAAGCATTTTTTATTTTGAAAATTATTTAAAATACACTTAAATTTTTGAACACAGTTCGTCATTCAGAAAATTTTATCTCAAATGGATATAAAATACATCAGCGAAATGTTTTAAATATCAAGTATAACAGAAAAAAAATAACGTTTTTTTAAAATAAAAAGCAGACAATTGTATTGCGAGGTTCAATAAAACATTAAATATGAAAGAGCAATATATTTCGAACTTGGAGATACAAAATACTAATACAACGATTTCTACACGTGATTTCCCCAAATCAACACATCCATAACAAAGACGCGACACTGACTGATAAAAAAACGAGTGTTATCAAATTAAGTTATTTATAATCTCATTGTTTTCAAACCATGAATGACCGTTACACAACAGTTTTATTTATGAATATTTTTCCTCAGAGACAAACAGTGGGAAAAGGTTTATATAAACATAAATTGTAAAAAACATATACATATTTTTTGTACTAAAATCGTCACATACAAGTCAATCGAAATTCGTTTTTTAAAAAATCTTTCTTTTAGAGACAAAATTTAGAATAAAGTCATCATAAAGGACAAAACAATTAAGATTAACAGAACAATCTATATATAGATATAAAAAAAAAAAACTTTCAGAGAGCGTCACGTTAATTATGATTGAAATATTATTCGAATTTATTATAAAGTGTATTTAAATCGAGAGTCTGACATAATTTTTTTAGAATTAAAAGGGTGACTGACTTGAAATTAGCAATTTAACTGTGACGTACATTTCATCGGAAGGGAAGGGGAACAGCAACAAAATAAAATTCACTATTTTCGTTTTGAGTTAAATAACATAAGTCAATCAATGAGAAGGGAAGTTAATACTTGAGTAAGTGTATCATGATACAAATACAATGTCTAAAGTTTAGAAGTGTATTTTGAAGTTTAAATTCGAGCTGGCTGCTCTAAAGAAAATGCGGATCGAAGCATACTAAGTGAGTAAGTTCATACGATTTAATTTTTCTTGCATAAAATTATTTCATATGTTACGCTGAAAGAGATAATAAGAGATCATAAAAGAGATTTCATCATAAACGGTACATTCCACTTGCTTCACAGATACAATATTTATTTTACCCATTTTTAAGGTAAAATGAAGTGATAATTTATGTGAATAATCAAAGTATTATTCCTTTTTTATTATTCACAAAACGGCGAAGCTTTTGATGAAGAGGTTTTCATTACCTTGCAGAAAAATGCCAAGAAATAGGATTCAGTATTTTCCTAAACGGGCGCGATTAAAATAAAGCTGACAGGTGCGTTTAGGACAATATTCACACTAATCAAATTGTAACGGTTTGGTGAGTTTTCATTACTGTAATTCCTGATTCACGCAATCTGCTGTTGGTAACAGATCTGAAATTCTGAATAAGTTTAAAGAATGGCGCTTAAATTGCTGCCTTACACCGATTTAGATACTTTTAAATCCGAAATAAACTACTTGTTAATCAAGTCTTAATATTCCATTCGTCTGCTTTCGGGGGATTTCCATTAGTTTTCCTCTACACCTATAATCACTACGTAGCCTAGTTGGCGTAAGAGTCTATTCACCAGCAGGCCACAGATTTGAGACTCGTTACGTCGAAATGAATGATAAAGGGTGCTGCACATTAAAATACAACAGAGCATTGAAATCCTCAAGTGATACAGAAGATGGAGAATAATATGCCTACCTGAATTACTGTCTTTGTCAATTATAAGTGATTCAGAATTAAATCAATCGTCAACAGCTCATTGCATAGTTGTTGGAAGCCATTAATTCAAAACAAACTTCATATTACTCCATATATACAAGGAGATTGATTACCAGACCAACAAACTTACAGGGTGTGTAGGAATCACACGGGAATGCAGGGTTGCAAATGACGTAGTTGAGTTATGATGCAAAGAAGCAGATAAAAAGAACAGAAACAGCAACGCATTAATCGAACAGAAAACCTTTTATTGAAAGGTTGTACTACAACACATGTCTAAAATTACGACCAGAAGTCATCGGGCAGTGACACTGCATTTGGGAAATTTCCCTTTCGTTCTCAAAAACCTGGCATGTCCCCTACTTGGAGATACAGTTATTCTAGCGATGAGTTCTTCAACTGAAGGAACGGGCGTTTCGTACACCAAACTCTTCATGTGACCAGAACCAGACTCGCGTCCCCTTCTGCTCACATTTGCAAAGATCTGCTGATGGGGAACACGCCTGTTCGAGTAACGTTCCTTGTACAACTGCCTAACAGCGTGCCCATTACAATCCGCAGCTCCATACACGATCAGCATGTCCACCAGTTCTTCGTTTGAATACGAGTTCATCCTACTACCTCAGGAAACGGATCGCAAATGATGACTTCCAGCAATATATGTTTTCACGAAACCTTCCATTCAGCACCATCTACCGCAAATAAGGGGAATCTTTCAAAACGTAGGGAAATTTCCCATGAGCGTCACATCAGTCCTACCTGAGGACTTCTTCGTAATTTTGAATATTGTTGTCCCAAACCCTCAATAAAGTGTTTTCTGTCCCATTAATGTGTTGATGTATATTTTGAGAGTTTTATTTCACAGTCACAGGACAGTTCACAGACAGGAAAAATGTACAGTATTTACACGTTTTAAGTAAAAAGCGTTGAAATTCGAGTTCATGGCATTTGTAGAGAAATAAATGGGTCGGTGGGTTTCAACCTATTGCCTCTGGCAGATGCAAAGTTCCTAAAAACTTGCTTGTAGATGCCCAAAATCAAACTACGCCACTTTTGGGGCCCAAAAATACAATCTTTCTCGTCGAGGGAAGTCACTCTCTCAAATTCCCCCTACACAAAGGATGGAGCCAAAAACTTGACCCCCCGTTGAGGAATCCTGAATCAAATCTCTCACTAGCTCACTGGCGGAGCCCCAAATCGGCCACCCTTGTCGAGAGGTAATAACTGACTGACGCTGACGTGGCACTCACGCATGCGCAGTGCTTCGGATCAGTCCGCGTTGCCACCTGAGTTTTAGAAGGGGTCTATAGTTCGTTACAGTTCGCTCTAACCACATCCGCTGCAGCCACGCCACCGTAATTCCGAGTAGTCTCTGTACCCCCACACCCCCTGCAAGTTTGTCTGTCTGGTAGTAATCACTCTGTATATTTATGGATTTGTTTCATTTCATAAATCAGCCAATAAGACATCCCTCTTTTTGTAAATCAAGTTTTCTTCAATGTGACGTAAAGAAAAAGATACTTTGAAATCAAAATGCTTGTTTTTCATACAATCTTAAAAAAAAGATTCAGTAAGGGGTTTTTTCCCCCGAAATTTAAAGTGTTTAAAAAAAGTCAATCATGACACGATTAACACGGTACACAGGTGTTTGACAAATGTTCAATATGAGAACAAAATCCGATTGGGTTAAAAGACATACTTCAACTTATAATTTTCGAAGAAAATGCAAAAGAAAAAATATGAAGGACAAAAAGCTTTATTAAAAAAGGAAAGAGATACTTGTATCGCACTATATTTAAACAGAAAGGAAATTAAAATGATCGGGGTTTATATCAAGGCATGCATATGGACGTCGTAGTGGGAGGAATATTAACGTCCCCTGTTAATACACAAAAACTTTTTTTGGGGGGCCCAAAAATTTTTGAACCATGGTCAAAATGACGAGAACGACACCCGAGCGGCATCCCCTCTCCTAACTCCACACCAATGGGAGGACGTTTGAGCTCTGACAGATTTAATGCGCATTGCTCCCCCCACGGCGGGTCTTTAGTGGTATTGTGCTCGAACCCTGACCCTGCCTGCCATGATCCAATACCTTGACCACTGGCTACCCTAACCCCATATGCACGTCATACAATGCCTAAAAAAATTTTAAATCAACAACCGAGAATCCATGAAAAAGAAGCCTCCCCACCCCCTCATTCAATTCAGCGTTTGAGATATTCCATTTTAACTCATCATGCACTAAAAAGAAAAAAAAAGGGAGTGTACCTCATGTTGAATCACTTAAAAGAAATTGCAACACCATGAAAGAATGCAAAACCCAGGGAAAAGGGGGTTGGAGCGTGAGGTAACACAATACGAAAAATTTTAATTATATATAAAAACATGTATTTCATAACTGTTTATTCAGCATTTAAAATTGCTTCCCCCCCATGGACTCTAAACCTATACAGGTTTTTTAAACAACGGGCATATTATCAATAAAACCATTCATGATTAAGGGAGATATTCACCGCAAATTTCAATTTTTTTAAGATCTGTCACCCCCCACCCACACCGGGGGCTCCCCCGTCCGATAAAGGGCTACACGGCACATATGGCTTCGATAAGACAGAAATTTGACGAAATGCAAACCAGAGAGATGACGATTTTCAATAGCCTGAATAGAAATGATACCCACGTATAACTAAGCATTGTCCTGCTGAAATAAAACGCCGGGGGTGGCTTCCAAATGACCGAACAGGTAAAATAATTTATGTTGTGTATAGGTAAAGTGTTTAACTGCCGGTAATTCAAAAAAATGTCTATTTTTGAACATGATCCACCTCGAAAAAATTGAATCCCAGTGTAAAACTAAAACGTTCAATTATTGGGCTTGCAGGTGATGTTCGGGTCCACAATCATATCATTCCTTTTTTAAAAAAAAACCAAGTTTTATCTAAAACAGTACACAACGCCATTTGTTGGTTCACGAAGGCAACTTTACACCAAATGGAGTGCAGCCCAATGGACCAAGTGCTTAAAAAAACTCCAGTGGGCCGGGTGGTTGATGTGGGACAGCCGTCCTTCGCAACCCTGCTGACGCACCTTCTGATGATGGGGGTGATGTTGGAAACCATGGTAAACGGTTTCGACGAACTGTTTGGCGAATCAATCTACTCTCTCTGAGTTCAAAATGCTGAGACCTCTCTGTCTCTTTCAGATTTTGCGTTCATTTTTCCACTTACCACTGAATTGTATTCCCCGTCCCAACCGAGGCAATTGCACGCATCGATAAATCCCAAATCATGTAACTCCAGGTGGGGGGTTTGAAAACGATAACGCGGTATTCATCTGCCCGCGGTATTCCAGCATTCCGTTGCGGATAGTATATACGGAAAGAAACCAGCACCTAAATTTTATAAACACAAAAATGTATCATGTGGGCAGAGGGCACCTTAAGTATATATCATATACACAAACATTTTTCATCTTTACTCATCCCGCAATTTTTATTTAGCTAAGCATATTTTTTCATGGCGTTGCAATTTTACTTATGAGAAGTGTAAATTGACGATAATGGTATGGGTATATCTCTTTTCTTATCGTGAACAATATTTTTATTTGCATTAAAATGCTATGCGATAATAACACATGTATACTTTAATTCCGGATTTGCTCAGTTCCTGCGTTGGCGTAAGTACACCCTGATTTCTTCCATCAACATTACTGAGAATATTTAATAAACGCTTCTAGGATTTCGCAACATGTCATTCAGAGCAAAAGAAATGCATCGGCGAGATAGCAAGAGAGATGCATCCTCGCATTTTTGGGATGCATTTTACTACTATATTGATCAAAGATATACAATATTTTTCGCAATATTTACGAATGGAATATATTATCATTATGCGAAAAATGCCAATTGTTTTAAAGTGAATTCACTGAAAACAATTCATTTGCGTAAATCAGACACCTATGACATACGTCTCTTTTTTTAACTGTTAACTTTTAATAAGCCTAAGGGTCCCATTTTTATTTTTAAAAATAGCATGTTCTCTCTCTCTATCTCTCACATCCGTTCTGTAGCTTCATATGATTCCATTAAAATTTATTTTCGTTGCGGATGTGACGTCACAAACTTTTTTGGTCTTATTCTGGAAAACTATACATTGTAGAAGTATCGCTCTTTGGTCAGTTTGTAGGTATTTTAAACATGGATTCTCGCTCTGCACAATTGAAATTGGACTTGAAGAAACACTAATAAGTAAAAAGTTTTGTGTATTTTTACACAAAATTTGGAGACAACATTAAAAACTTTTACGGTAAATAAAAGGCAGAATAAGTTTTTTCAAGTTTAACAAAAAAAAAGTAATTAAAAATAATAAAGGCTTTCAAGATAAAAGTACTTCCGACTTGTTTGACTCATTCAATCTTTCTCAACGTACTGGTAGAAAACAGAAAGAAAAATAATTAGATGATGAATCTCAAAGAAAATTAACAAGAAAGATAATTAAAAAAAATTCTTTACTGATGGAAATCAATAAAACTATTTCCTGACAGATTTTCCTCGAGTTTCAGTTTATCGGTAGAAAGAGACAAAAAATTTAGGGAAAAAGAAACAACTCGAAGCGAATAAAATAGTGACTAACCAAGAAAGAGGTGGGGCTGTGGTAATCTATCAGACGCAGACCTCAAGAATTGCGTAATATTCTTCAGTGAACAGCTTGCGACAATTTTCTGCAATTTAGGAAAGTGCCAAGAATGAAAATCGAACCTAATAGGATTACTACATTTTCTTAGAAGACTAGAAAATTGTTAGTGGAATTCAAATCCTTACAGCAATCAAGAAATTCTTCAGTAAAAATGTTTCGATGCTATTTTCATATTAGAAATGAAACAATTTAATGGAGTTGATTTTTCAGCCAACTGTTTAAATAAAACATTTTAACAGCAGTGATTTCTTTTATCCGATTTTTGTAAACGTCGGACTTTGAAGCTGCACGAGGATTATTGGCGACAGATCTCGTAATTTTGAACTTCGGTGAAGTGACTAGGACGACGCCTTAATTTACCCCCTTAATTTCCACACCACGTCAATGTAATGATTGAGCAATTTCAAAACCTCGGCCTTTAGTTCGCGATCATATGACCATCGGCTACACGGCATTGTGGACAATTTTTTTTAGCAAAGATTATTCGCTTCTAAAGCACATAATTATTTTAAATTACGCAATTGTTGGTTTGAAGCGAGTGAACTATTTTTCTGGCGGAAGTTATAGCTATGTTATAAGTTATTTAGGCATTTCTTTTTGCATAAAAATACATATTAAATAGTACGATCGATAGTATATACAAATCAAATCGGTACTAATTCATGAAATGGTTTCTCTAAAACTCCCATAAGTTTAAAAATTGTAAAAAAGCAAAGAAATTGGGATTCTAATTCTAAAAAATTGTTAGTAGATTTTTAAATAATTTAAAAACATTTTATTAAGTAACAATTTATTGAAGATATATATATATATGTTGTTGTTTTTTATAAATGCTGTCTATAATTCTGAGTGAGTTAATCCATAACGTGTTTTTTTTTTTAATGAATATTGTCCCGATCGCCGTGGACTGGTCAACATTTGATAATTTTACCGCGCCCCGCTGAGAGAGTGAGGGACGTTGGTTGTTTATATTTCACATTGTTTTGATTTAATTATGCCTTCAGAATAAAATACAGTTACACCAAAAAATAAATTTAAAGTGATTTCCATAAATAGTAGCACAAACTCTAGAGATATACACCACAGTAAATAAAATGGAAATAATTTCATGCTCTTTGTGCTGCCCGGAGGTTGAAAACCACCGCGTTAGGCTACTGGAAATGGACCTCGTAATCTTGAAACAATATCATATGACAAAGATGACACAATACATCACACTTTTAAGTCTTCACTTGACACGGCAGTTAAGAGACGCTGCAATCCCCATTATCCCCTATTAGGAATTGATTTCAATAGACATGAAGTTTGGATCCAAACCCAAATTATAGCAACCCCAAATTTGGGGCTTTTCTCAATTCCACTATAAAATAAGTTTTTGATGCTAATTTTTTTATATAAAAACATCTTTACTATATATTTTGAGTAAAACTTACCTATATTTTTCTAATTTTTAAAAATGATAATTTATATTCATGACGGGAAAAAAAAACATACGGCAATGCGAGAAGTGTTGATGATATAATTTTAAAATTTTATTTTCGAGGAGGATTTTCTTTCTTTCACAACGAATTCGAACAGTTTTGCAATTATTTTTTTATTGTATTTAGTAGATGAAAAAAAAAAGTTTTTTTAAGATTTAATTCTTCACTAGACTTTCTAATTTTCATCAAATTTGATTAGCTTAATCAAATAAAGAAGCCTCTTGACAATTTCGCAACGAAGGATAAAAGTCAAACTTATTCAAATATCTTAAATATTATCTTTTTAAATTTTTTAATCAACAAAAAGTAAAAAGCAACACATTTTATACTAGAAATGTGTGGCATTCTCTACCTGTTCGTAGGATCTAAAGCAAACGTGTTTTTGTGTATAAGCATAACTTCCACATTTAAAGACTTACTCATTTTTGATATTTTATAAGAATAAATGGCTTTTTTAGCAGATTTTTCTTCGGTTTCAAATTTATTAAGTTTTTCTTTTGCATTTCCAATTCAGCAGAACCGCGCCTTTAAATGAAATGAAATACTTTTTTTTTTACGATTAGAACAGTTTAATTCAAACGCGGGAAAAGACAATGCGATATCAATAAACTCATATTTTCCACATTTCCAGATCACACTGATAAAAAAAAAAAAAATACCTTTTTAACTGAAATTAAAATAGAACTCTGATCAAGTTTAACTGCTCTAATCCAGTTTGAAATTCACCACGACCTTTTTCAAATAAGCTTTTCTCCCACGGAAGCCTAAAAGCTTTACGGTTCCCATCTAGCAGCCATTTTGAAATCGTGAATATAGAGTTGGTAATTCGAATTTTCCTTCTTAAATCAAGAGAAAAACTTTTCGGGGTAATTTTTTTATTGGAATTATCCTGAAAGTTCCCTTTTTAAAAAAAAAATTATCGGAAAAAGTTAAATTTTAAAAAATCCCAAAATTTTAAACCTCTTGAAATTACAACTGAATCTAAGATGCTAACTAGTGAATTTCTGTTTTTTTAAGATCAGTATTCCATTCTTGTATGTTAGTCTCCGGTTAAAAATAAAACCATCGTTTATGGAAGGGGAACACCAGATGCAAGAGCCTTTTTTCCCCTTCAGAACGTAGAGCATTGCTTTTAAGTACAAAACACACTCAACTTTTTTATTTCTTTTTCTTCGACCGATATGTTTTTAAAAAAAAATAAAACCTTGAACAGTTCGGGATTAAAAAAACACAAGGCGGAAAAATATATAGACGGGTGATAACGATTTTCTTTTTTATTTAAACAAATGGGAACCGCAAAATTAATGTTTTGAAAACATTTTTTTTAATAAAGCAAATTAAGAAAATTTGTAAAAAAAAAAATTTTTCTAAAAAATCTTTTAAAAAATCTAATTTTTAAATGGGAAAAAATTATAACCATTAATCAAAAATTTTTTTATGAAAAGTTTTTTTTTTTGAATAAAGGCTAAGGTAAAAAATTGGGACTTAGTGATCTTTAAAACCAAAAAAAAGGGGTGAAACCTCAATTGCTATCGCATTTTTAGTTTTTACCCCAAAAATTTAAACCCAAAAATGAATTTGCTTAAGCCCCTTTTTTTATCTTAAATTTTTTTTTTTAGAATGATAAAAAAAATTATTAAAATTTTAAAAGTTGTTACTTTTTAAACGTTTTAAAACGTTTTTTTTTAATCGTCTATTTTTAGGTCTCCTTTTTATAAACTATGGGTGGGGTTTTAACCCTCAAGGTTTCCGTCACAACCGGAAAAAGTTCCGTATTGAGCCGCTGAAGACCCCTATGTAAAGGGGGGATTAGTTTAACTTTTCGAGGCTCAAAGTTCTCCGTTGGTGGGTGCGGTAGTAAAGAAATGGGTGCCAGTTCAGGTGTCTCCTTGGCACTTGATCGAGTTTTAAAATTACGAGGTCTGTCGCCAATAGACCGCCTGCTGCTTTATAGTGCAACGTTAATTTAACTCTCGCGCACACAATCTAGTATGTACTTCTTAATTTCCGCTTACACAGCTACAAAATTAAAACCTCTATTCCTATAATTTTGAAATTATTATAATTTGATACGGACACGTTTATAAGTATGCTTGCGAAGCATTTTAAATGTTCGAAACGTGAGAAGAAAAAAAAAAACATAGATGTACGAGTTTTGATTGAAAGTAAACTTGAAATCGCGAGGTTACTTAGTAAAGTTTAAAAATCAATAACCTCAGGAAAAATAAGATAACAATCAGAAGGAAGAAAAACACGGGACAATTGAATTAAAGGAATGCATTCTTAAAGAAATAACATATCGAGAGAAACTGGCGTACGTTCTCAGAGACATCCTTCTCCAAAAAATTTTTTATTGACCGATTTAATTGCTGTAATCAACGTAGTTACGTCAAAAAGAGGAAGTGTTAGCATATCAGATTAGAGAGAGTTTAATTATACTTCTTGATGAAACCCCCTTTTAGCAAAATATCTTTTACAAAACGTTTTCTTAAACTAAAACAAGGCTCTCTCATATGTAATCTCATTCTTGGTCTAAATGGACCTTTGTGCTGAAAAATCATTCGAAAATATTAGGTACATTCAGGTTAGACAAACACGATCCCCAGAACTACGACTTGGACTGTCACACTGTTTACAATTACTGAATTTCCCTTTTAATCCCACGGAGCGAAGTATAATTACACTAGAGAGAGGAAGTTCTATATTAGCCATTGGGAGGGAAGTTAGAAGGCACAGAAGCCGTTACAACTACAACAACAGCTTCGGAGTTGGAAGACTGCCATCACAATAAAAACTCACAAGGACGCACAAAAGGCTTGACGGGTTGTTGAATTGTTCACTGGATTTCAAAACATAAATCAGTTTAAAGTAGTGATGTTTAAATTGCAAGAGTGAAAGGAGACATATTTTTCAGAAGAAAGAGCTTTTTGATGTCTCTAACGGACGAGATTTTTTGAATAGAAAAGAATGTTAACCTAGCATAAATTATTTCAAATCTATGCATTGTTCAATAAATTTTTGTCGGCAAAGATATTCTCTTTGATCTTGGATTACATCATTTCTTATGAAATTAAAATTTTTCCATCTTCATTCAGCTGTATTCCCCCACTCTCTGAACATCTACCGTATTTATTCGAATCTGAGTTGCCGTCGATTCTAAACTGCACTTCAAATCCTGAACACATTTTTGTCAAAAAATAAAATAGTGTAAAATGGTTTATTGATAATCCGATACTTACGAAATTAAAATGAGAACTAATAAGGAGCAAATATAATTTATTTTACCAGTATTAAAACTTTTAAATTCAAATATGAAACTGTAATTGCTCTAATCGTCAGTAAGTATCGTGTTCAATTTCCCCACATCCAACGAATTTTTTCGTCTTTGAATCTAAGCCGCACCCGATTTTCAGTATCATAAACATTGGGGGAAAGTGCAGACTTTGATTCGAATAAATACACAGTATATTTTTTAGAAGCACGAAGTTTGAAAAACAGAAACTCCTGTTTCAAAATATTGATGTCTTTAGAAAGCTAGCATATACACCAAAAGAGAAACAAGGTTAAGCCCAAACCATCTTATAACTCGTAAATATTACATAAGAATAAACAATTTTATCTAAAACTTCGTATATATTAGCAATAAATTAAATCTGATAAAGTTCTGTAATTGCATACAACTTTTATATAGATGACCTATTCTTTGACAAACGAAAACTATTTTTATTAATCTTCTTAGGAAATTTTTTCTTGTTTATATTTATAGAAACCAAATGAAGATAACAGTAAGTACACTTTTAAATAACTCCTACGTTATTGATACAATGGCGTTACATACACCCCCGCATCGCGGGGGAGGGCAGAATTCTAGGGGGCCCAAAACATGACTTTGCTGGGGAGGGCTAATATTCTCCGTTACGCTACTAGATTGATAGTTTATTAAAGGCGACTTTAGAACAAACACAAAGGCTGTTTGTATCGAGCATAGTAATTTTGAACCATTTAAGTTATGAGCACGACACTGGGCTGGCAACTTACTTTTCCCAACTCCCACACAACGCAGTATGAGCCCCGACAGTTTTAAACATGCAACAACTCTGCTATACTATCGATCTTGAATGGAATCAGTTCTCGAAGCTTCAACTCGGCTAAAACAACACCAGGTAAATTATGAATTCGCAATTGCCATCGCTCTTTCTACTGCGATCGCCCTTTATGAGATAATTTTTTTTATATCATCTAAAAGCACATATGATAAAATGTTCGCGAAAAGAAATTACAACACTCAGCAATGTTCTTTATAAACAGAACAGAGATAACAAAGCTAAAAAAATATTTTTTTAAAAAATAATACTTTAGAGCAGTGGTTCACAAAGTGGTCCCTTACCGACCCCCAGGAGTCCCTGACATTCTTCAGGTGATCCGTGGAAAATTAAAACTCATATGGGATCTAAATTTATTCCCTAAAATTCATTCTCTGAACAACGTCAAGGTCCACGCACGGTTTAACATAAAATTAAAAAAAAATTGATCCATTTTTATTTTTAAGGAAATTTTTAATAAATAACAATAATTTACTTGGATATTCCCGACTGGGTGTTGAACCCTTTTGCGCGTGAACAAACTCAGATCCCAAACACATATGAATCCATATTAATATAGGAACATATTAAAATATCCACAAAAATGAGGGATTTAAACCAATCTTTGAACAAGGATACCACAAATTCTGGTTAGAAAAACAGATCCCAATTTTATATCCTGCATTATGGGTTATTGAACTGAAGTTGTCTTCCTATATGGAAAAAAAAAACGACTAGAAATTAGTGCTCGTGGGGATTTGCGGGTGCTACTCACAAACATTCAGCCTGACATAAATACTAAACTGTTCGAATTAATTAGGACAAGTGGAAAAAGAGTTTTTCTAAAACCTTAGCTTTTTATCATTACATACCTTAAATAGACTGAAAAATCTCTATATAAGTATACCAATTATGCCTTCCTTTAGCAGAAATGACCCTTTCAACCCGTATTGGCATTGACTCCACAAGAGTAGCAAACATGTTCTTGATTTCATCATCTTGGAAACACACTAGTATAGCCCTTATCATTTGCTCTGTTGCCGTGCGATTCATCTTAGCGAAACGATTTTTGAGAATATGCCATCGGTTTTGAATAGGATTTAAATCAGGGGAATTTTCAAACCAATCGAGCAATTTTATTTTATTTTCTGCATAAAAGTATGAACCAATTTCGAATTGTGACAAGAGGCCAAGTCATGTTGAAATGTTCCATCAAATGTTTCCATGAATGGAACAATCCTACTGCATAATACTTTTACATATTTGACAGAATTCATCATGTGTGCAAGAGGAACTAAGCTTCCAAGGCCATTTGCTGTGGGGAAAAAACTGTTTTGAAGGGTGTTTTTCAATCTGTTCGATATGATCTGGTAACAAAAGTTTCAACACTTTTTTCGTCTAACTACACTTGTATCACTGCCCAAATAAATGTTTCGTCACTCAAAATCGCCTTCTTCTAGTCGTTTACAGTTCATGATCGGTATTTTTTGGCCCATGCTAAACGTTTCTTCATCATTTTTTGAGTTAGAAATTAATTTTTTACCTCAGTCTTGTTGCCTTAAGGCCATCTTCCAAAAGCCTTTCCCGTGCAGTTGAGGTTCTCACTTCAACACCATTATTCATCAAGTCGCTTGAAAGGTCTATGCTTGGATTTATTTTGCTACTTCTTATTAAAATTTTATCAATTCTTTGAGTAGTTTTCCCCTTGCGCCCAATTTTTTTTTTTTTTTTTTTTGGAGACGATGACCCAGAATTTTGAAATGCTTTTAAAACACTTAATTCGATCACAACAACTGCCATATTATATCTCTCACACTCAGAAATGTGTTCATTGAGAGCGATTTATTTTAGAATGGTTCCTCGGAGTAATATCCATCTTTGAACAAGTAAAAGTAACACGCCTTATACAGAACACAAAATTACCAGCTGAGAGGCTCACATCTGAGCTCCTGATACATTAAAATGTATAAATTATAGTTAAAGTCGATCTGTCACAGTACCTAAAGGCTGATATAACAGGTTTGTGGTTCAGAACATCACTAGAAAGCACATACCGACTCAAACAGGAAAAAAACATGTTTGTCCCAATTAATTCGAACAATATATTACACTCATAGCATCTTATAAATTTCCTCCTTGTCATTTTTCTTCTTATTTTATTTTGAACAAAAGTTACAATTTCAATAAATATATCTTCAACAAACCGTTTTTTTTTTTTAATTTGTAATTTTTATACTATGCATCAGGGGCGTAGCTACTGCCGCATCAATGATACGGGGCCCCAACATATGCAAGCAAAACACCGTAAAATGTTAAGTTTCGTGCATTAAAATTCCTCATGAACCGTTTTGCCCAGGAATTTTGATACAGGGCCCACTCGGTACTAGCTACGCAAGTGCTATGCATTTAAGTAGCTTTTTCACTTGGGGGTCCGTGGGCAAGTTTTTACTATAAAAAGGGGGTCCATGGGTTAAAAAAATTTGGGAACCACTGCTTTAGAGAGGAAAATAAAGGCTACATTAATATATATGTATAGAATAAATAATTTTCGAATAAGAACAAACGAATGAACAGCCAGTTAAGAGGAAAAATTAACTATATCCCCATTTTATGAATAGCCATACCTTTGAAATTTTAAAACCGGAAGAGTTATACATAATTCAAAACCGATTTTTAAAATTGCTCTTAACTTTTTCTCATAATACGAAAAGTATTTCTTGAAAGATGAAAAACAAAATATGGAGAAGAAGCATTATTTTTATAGGCCTATAAAACTTTTCTGTCGAAAAAAAATGTTCAAAATTTCTTATTCATTTAATAAAGGAAAAAAATTGCCGAAGATCAACTGAAAAATACTATTAGAACAGAAATTTGTAGAACCAACAAAGTTCTATTAGGGTTAGTTAAAAATATAATTTTTCTAAAAATCATTATTTGTCAAATAAAATTATATTTAAAATTTTTTAATAAGTTTTACATATTTATTGTCAGATTCTTTTTATCTTTTTAATTTAAAAAAAAATGTTTGCAGCATCACCACCTTTTTTCGAAACATTCCATCTTGGAAATTAAATTATTTTCATTCGATTATAATAATAAAAATAAAACAACTATGTACCGGGAAAACAAGTTGTACATCTATTTTAAATTTAATTAAACCGACCTTAATTATATTTTCAATAAAATATCAAAAGTCTTTTCCAGATTTCATCATCTAAACATGAATATATTTATTATATTTAAATTCAAATTTTTATTTCTTACGCTAAAGTTATTCAATTATGATTTAAAAGTGCTATGCGTTATTAAAAAGCAACAGAACAGAAAACTACCGTCTTTTATGGGGAAAAAATTACTTCACGTAAAGGAAATATTTATATTTTTATCGTCCAATTACGGAACGAATGCTAAACTAGTCAAGGCCAGTTTAATATTGGTTTTTGAAGACCTTGGCGGTTGTAACTTCTACAATTCACAGTTGATAATTAACTTTTGATTTTTTAAAAGAAATTCGGCTGGACGCAACATTGTCAAAAAATTTAATCAACAAAGAAAATGTTCAGAAGCTTGCTGATTGTGGGAATTTTATTTCATGCTGCAAGAAACAATTGTTGGAGGTAAAGATTTGCTAACGAAAAGTATTTAAGGAAATAAAGAAACGAGTATCGCAATATTACTAATGTCAATATTGTGTAAATTAAACTAGCTAGTATACCCGTTCTTCGCACGGGTGAATTGAAAAATTAAATAATACTGATTGAAGGATAAAGAAGTTTTTAATCAGTTAATTTTATGTGAATTGCAAATTAAACACAAAAAAAAGCTTTTTGCATATTTCAGCTGAACAAAAAAAACCATATTTGTTAAATTTTAAATCTGTAGATCTAATAGCTGATAAAAAGGATTTTTTTTTTAATTTATTTATAACGCCCCGCAACTCTCTTGTGGGTCGATTTTGGAAAACATCTTCCTAAACTGATCTCTGCTCAGCAAAAATAACACATTGTTACAAGTTTTATGTAATGAATGCTTAAAATAATGTAAATAATCTATATCTGTGGAAGTTAATACGTTAATATTACTTTCCATTGTTTTTATTTTATGTTAAAATTGTAACATTCACTTAAACAACACAGTTCCTTAGAATTACTGGCAACGCGATTCAATGTAAACATATACTGAAATGTTGGCGATAGAGTCAAGTCGGCAACTGCCTAGCTTCTACTTTTCATAGCTCGAGCTTTATTAGAGCTTTGGGAAAAGATTAGACTTACGCTTTCGCGTATTCTAACTAGTAGGTACTTTTTGTGCAGTTCAAAGAAACAATTACTGCAGTTATTATTTTTATACTTAAAAAATGTAATACCTGCCTATTCAATTAAAATTATAGCGTTATAATTAACTACTAATCGCAAACAAATAATGCAAATTTGTCCAAATGATGTAGTGTGAAAGACAAAGTTTATCTACTTTAAATACCAGAAGCGATAAAAGTATTTATTTTGATATAAGGATCAATTTGTTACTATCAAATGTGCATAGAAATAAATTATAAATTTTTATTGTATTTATGGTTCACTATTTTTGGCGATAGTGGCTTACACAAGAAAAAAATCAATAGTAGTTATTCAAATAAAGAGACTTAACACAACCTCTCCCTTCGATATATCTAGTTTTATTCTAAAATAAAAATAAAAAAATACCGTTGGGTGGATGACTTGAGTACCTAGCTCTTCCAAGCTATAACCTCACAACGTTAGGATTTTGAATGACTGTGACGTATGGACTCTTGCCCTTTGTTAATTTAAAATACTTAAAAGATATACTTAAAGTAGAATAAGATGAAATGAAAATTAAAAATATTGAAGTGCAAGAAAAATAGCTTCAAAAACAGTGCAAGCGCCGAAAATGAAAACAAAATTTCGATTTTTAAAAATAAAATAAAAAATATAGTGATTACATTGATCAAAAGCAACTGAAATTAGAAGCGAGAGTGCCTGGTGCAGACAAAACAAAAAGGAAAAGTTTGCTTCACACACATAAAAAGATAGATATATATGCTATGGCGAGGGCTTTTTTGCAGCACACGCCAGAATTTTTTTTCCTACTTACTTGACAATTATCGTTAAATTTTGGACACTTCACACAATATCTATAAATTATAGCCTATACATTATTCTGATGTATAAGCTATATTATTGTAGTTTCATTAAAATTCATGCAGTTCTTTTTGTGTGAAAGAGTAACAAACATCCATCCATACATACATTCATGCAAACTTTTGCGTTTATAATATTAGTAAGGATATAGTATGAGTGATTTAAACAGCCAAGGTGGGATGGGGAAAAGATCAAATTTTTTTGGTCTGAAAAAAAAAAAAGGTAATTGTTTTGTTTGTTTTTATGTCCAGATGACACACTTTTAATACATGTCGAAATTAGAGAGTAAGGAGACCTGAAAAATCGATTCCTTTAAATATTTTCTAATTCTATTTCAATTGGTTATACAGTACAACCTATATAAACTGACCTTTCCAAAAATAAGCTGGTCAACTTATATGGTACAATTTTCCAAATACATATAATACCATTCATTATATTATTTATGTAATAAATTATCTTGGGAAGAAAGTAAAAATCTTTAGTACTTCTTTGCTAGCAATAAAGGTTATTTTAAACCTTATTTGCATTTACTGGAATTTATAAGCATAATATTTTTAACTCATTAAATATATAATTGAAAAAAATAAGCAAAATCAAAAAAAAATTCATGGATGCAGCTAGAAATTATAATATTTTAATATACACTAGCCTCCAAAAGATAAGGAATATTTTTCAAAGTCCCCATTAAAAAATGACAGCAACCCATGAAATTCAGTTTAAATGAATAATAGTTATGAACTAGAAAGCTTATGCAGAAATCTATAGCCCGTTATATATTTTAAAAGAAATGGACATTTATATAGCAGTTGGAGAAAATGTGCAAAGTCAGGTACTCACAACTTCGTAATGCATATTTTTGTGTGTGATTCAGTCAATCTTCAATAGTTGTTGATAATTTCAGATATTATCAGGAGGGAAACTTAACAATGTCACAAGCTATTTATCAAATTTGTTAAGGTGGCCAGTGTTTGGATGTATGGAAATGGGGAAGTAACAAGCTTCTGCAATTAAGACTTATCTGAGAATGAGGCTCCCAATGTGGTCCAATGACAAAGGATCGGATTTAAATTTGCAAATTCTAAGTCTAGAAGATATGAAATTTCAAGATCAGTCACAAGTTAAAACAGTTGCAAAAGACCATTTTCTAGATCTTTTTGGGTCAAGGTTGAGAAACACTACTACACTCAGTTAACTACAGATCATTCCTGTCCCATCAAAGGCGATAGTCTCTGCTGTTAAGGGCAAAAATGCATTCATAATATAGTCCCTAAACAGAGTTGACCAGTTGTGATTCTCCCCGAAACATTGACAGAGATGCAACCCTCTATGTTGAGTAAGGTAAGTTTCCTGGACAGATAGCAATGGGATTCTCTTCACAGACAAATCAGATCCCCAATGGTGAACAATTCAAAATGTATGTTGATCTGGAGAGAAATTAATACAAAGTGCAACCAGTCCAACATAGGTGAAAGATGCAGTTACAAAGGTGGTGAATCATGGTTTGGGCAAGGATCTCTCTGGTTGTGTTCCTGGAGGAACTTTGACTGGTGGGAGATATCAAAAGAAAATCTTTGATCGATATATAAGCCCATATGCTGTTATTAGTAATGAATTGATTACGATGGATAATAATGCTCGACTTTAATGAGCCATGGGTATTGATGATTATCTTGAGCATCATAGTTTGGAGAGCATGGGTGGCCAGCTCAATCTCTAGATCACAATTCAATAGAACATATTCAGGACAGATATGTTGCTGTTTAAGTTATCCATTACCTAAAGCTAAATCAATGTGGATTCCCATGGCTTATCTTTACTTCACATTTTTTAGAAGTTGTGAGACAACTTAATTGGCAGCACAGAAAATGGAAATTACCAATAGTGCAATTAGGTATATGGACACATTCATTAAAACCCATTTTTGAAAAATGTTAAAACATTTTTCTTCTTAAACTTGATGTACTACAATCCCTAATAATGGACTTTTCTGACAAAAGTGCTTTTATAATAGTATATTTATGTTAAACTTATGTAAATTTATGCTTTATGCCAATTCAAAAGGAAATTGTTTAGTGCTTCGAAAGTGTTGTTTTCTACGGTAAGATTCATTTTCAAATCAGACACAAATAGGATGTACCTTAGCTTTTAGAAGGCAATTAATATTAAACGCTGTTGATCACATTCCCTAAATCAAAGTTCCTCCAACCCCGAGACCCAGTCAGTGGATCAAATAGTACCTAGCAGCACAAAAGGAACATTTAAGTACAGTCAAACCTCCATATTAGAACTATTTTTATGGGTATTTTTCTATGCCAGCAAACTCTTTTCAGGAACCAAAAACATTTCATGACTTTCTTATAAAATAACCTCCAAATAGGGGAAATTAATTTTCTATATAGCGAACTTTTCTCTTGTGATTCAATTTTTTCTCCCTTATTTTATAGTATTTTCTGGACATTTCAAGTTATTCTTCTTTTTAACATACTTTTATGATGGTCAAAATCTTGAACTGGTTGTATTTGATGTACTTTCTTTCGTCAAGAGCAATAGGATTCTGAGCATTTCATCCAAGAAGTGCAATAGCCCCAACCCTGTTGTTTTGTTCACTTGGAAACATTTTCGATATCCACTGAGGATGAAAAGAGGATATAGAAAATGTTTCAATAGTATAAACTAAATCCCTTGAACTAGTCTCTATTCATTTGTAGTGTTGATCAGTCATACCAGTAGCTTCATTTCTTGCCTGGATTCGAAAATGTCAAAACTTAAGTGCTTGAGCATCAAAAGAAAAAAGGAATTCTTCAGGAAGTGGATAAAATGCATCAGAAAACTTTCCTTGCAGTTTTCTTTCTTTTTCTTGTTTTGATAAACAGATATATAAAATAAATATAGATTAATTTACAAAAAGATGGGAATAATTACTTTTTTTTAATATACAGTATTTATAGTTTTAAATTTTTTATGTAGTTCATCAAGAAAATCGAAAGATGAACCTCTATGTAATGAATTTTCCATATAAAGAACTTTTTTCAGGATTTAGCGACTTTGTTATATAGAGGTCCGACTGTATTTCCTTTTTATTTACCATGGTGTATTTCTCTCGGGTTTGTGTGATCTCTTATAGAAATCACTTTTTATTCCATGTTAAGTCATTTTATATTCATTTTTGGTGTAACTGCATTTTAATATGAAGGCATGTTTAAATACAATTAAGTTAAAATTATTATTGGATCTAATTATCCAAAATATAAACAATCAACATCCCTTCCTCAGTGGGCCACAGTAAAATTATCAAACATTGACTGGCCTTTGGAGATAAAGAGGTTGGGGAGCACTTCCCTAAATGATACAACTTAGCAAACAAAATTATTAGTTTATCATTGTTTTTAAAACATAATGTCAGATAAAAATCTATGTTACATGCTTAGGATATTTGATAAAAGAAAATACAACAAAAACTAACAAATATCTGCTATTCTTATTAATGCCTCTGTAAATGTATTTTATCACCCAAAATGTAATGAAAAAGTATAATGCCTCTATTAAAATCCTTTTATTATAACTATGGGTGTAAAATAAAGTGGTCTAGCAAATCACAAAGATTGTAGTCTTTGAAATACACCTAATACAATGAAAATTCTTTTAATTTTTTTATTTTATTAATGTTTAAAAATATTTCCTTATTATTGTTGAAAATTCTTCTCTATGCAACCTCGTTTCTTCGATTTAATGTTAGGTACTAATACAAAAAATCTCCAAATGTTACAGCTTATTAGGTAACTAGTACATTTGGGTTGTTTGTTTTTAGTGTATATCTTCAGAATAGAGAAATCTAAAAAATTTTCAAGTTATACAAAATGAATATTGATATTGTACCAACATACACATCTTTATTAAAAATAAGAATGCTTTCAAAAAAGATCCATTTATTTTCTTGAAGATTCCATTTTAAAAAGATTTCCAATGATGGAAGCGATAAATATTTCTGGAGTTATTTCTTGTTTATCTTTGTAATAGCTGTAAAATTCCCTTTTGAACAAGTGATAATTCAATAACTAGATGGTTAATAGTTGCATAAAGGTAATTTAATAAACAAATTATATGTTGCAATATTTTGAAAGAAAAAGTAACAATGCTTTTTAAACTAGAAAACATTAATTTATTTCTTCTAATCATTCATATACAACTGGTATAATAAATCTATCAAAAAATAACGTATTAAAACGAAATATTCAAATAAAAATTGAAGAGCTTTTAAAAAAAATAACAGAAAAGTAGAAGAATATAATTTTCATTTATTAAACATTTAAACATCTTAATTTTTCATTAACTAGAAAAGTCAAATTTTTAATAAAATGCAAAACATTTTTTTGCAAAAAAGTACTATTTCCAATTGCATGAAGCCAATCATTGCAATCAAAGTTTCCATATTGAAGTATATGATGAAAAGTATTTACTTGCAAAACGCTAAAATGTAACATATTTTTTAAAAAGCAATTATATGGATTTTATGTAATTATACATTAAATTTTATACACTTTTCTCAATATAAAGATATAAATAATAACTTTTTTCAAGCGTACTTTTTATCTAATGCAAAATAATATACTGCACCACAAAGCAGTTAAATTTAACTCTGATGTTTATCCATAAAATCTATACTCATTACACCATTAGCACAACATATATTACCACGGGAAAATATTTATTTAAACTATTAATTATATTTATTAACGCATGGTGAAAATATGAGTATAAAATAAATAATTATAAAAGAAATAAACCACCACACCCATATTATTTTAAAAAATGGAATTCATATAAATCACTGCGATGGAAAAAAAAAACAAATACTTTGTATAATATAATTATATACAACGTTTCTAGATCTATTATTCAATAAGTATGCATTTTTAATTCCACTCGAAAGTTTGTTTTTTGTTAATATGAAAAAAATAACTAAGTATTCTTTAGAAGTTTATAAAATTAGTATTTATTTAAACATTACGATACCACTAGCATTAATTCACGAATACAATTGATATTTTAACGACTCAAAATTACGATAGCATAGTACATTTTTAAATTATTCGCCAGATGATTTCCGTTACACACGGAAAAAAGTTTATGTAAAATGTTTGTTTTGACCACGCCATAGCCGTTGGGTACAACGGCAATATTAACTGGAAAATACATTTTAAAATCATATTTTCAAGAATGCAACTTACCATTCAGTTGAAGTACATTCCTAACTAAACAGACGCTTACCGAACAATCCAAACATTTAAAAGTACTAATAATTTATAAAAAGTTCTTGAATTCAAATCAAGACAAAAATCAAATTTACCGCTTTTTGTTTAAGAAAGACCAATCAAAACAGCTGTTGAGCGATGACGATTCTGTTTTCTTCCAATCGATTTTTTGTATTCGGTAAAATAATTTTTAGGTGAAAAATAAGCTAATATTTCGGTTTGAAAATAAATTTTTGCGTAAATTTGAATTTTGTGGAATATAAATCATATATATAAGATATGTTATTCATTGACTACAAAATAATTATAGATTTTTAAAAAAAGTACTGATAACCATTTGCTTTTTCATATGTGGATCAAAATGTTGACGCTAGCTGCGCTTGAACCTATTCATTGATTGGCTATCTACTTTTTTCCGCACCAGCTTCTTTCTGATTAAAATGTAATACACGCATGGGTACAAATTTTTCTTTTTCGCTCGTTTTCCTGGTCGAGCTTGACACTCATATCATCGCTGTCAGTGTGTGAACTGATTCTGCGGTGTTTCAAAAATGTAAGTATAAGAATTGTTTATTGTTGAGTTTTTAAATATCGCCTTAATTATTTTATCTAGAATTTGAGTAGTTATAATTAATGCTAGCTGTCAAATTATAATTTTGTTAACGAGTCTTCATTGCTCAATTTCCGAGTACTGAAGTAACTGTCATTTGGCCCTTGTTACTCAAAACTGATACAATTTACTATATTTTTATGTGAAATGCTTTCTTTTTGTTTAATTTAATCGTCAGGTATTTAACAAAATACATGTTTAACCAGTTGTCCATTTTTTTGTTAACTTAATGTATCGAGTCTTACAATTACTTTTTTTCTCACATCATAAAATTTAGTTTGAAACACACTCTTAAATAAGTTTTCTTATTGTCATAGTCTTCAAATCAAGATTTTTTTTTTCAAATTGAAAAGTATGACACTTGTGTTAAACCTCAATCAATGAAAATTCTAGTTTCATCACGTATTTTATTTTTGACGCAATTTATTTTCTCGTTGAGGAATTTGTGAAACTTGCATGTTACCTTTGACATTTGAATTAAACATAATTTTTGTATTCTTCAACTCATAATTCATGTTTTATGCTCGATTTTAATAAGATTTCTTTTCTAGTTAAATCTTTTAAATATTTTGATGTAATATAATTGTCATGTAATATGTGCTTCTTTTGTAAGAAATCACCTCTTAACAATATAAGGATCTATTGTTATTTTGTTGAGAGATTCAATAAAAATCTGAAGTGCTATATTTTTCATTTATGTAATCTGATTCTTTTTTTTTTTTTTTTTAGTGTTAAATTCATTGACATTTTTATTTGCATAACTTGTTTGTATATACTTTGGTTTCTTACTGTATGAGAAAGTTGGGAATTTCCATCAATCATTTTAATATTTTAAATTTAATCCATTAATGATTCTTGCTTTGAAATCGAAACTGATTTAGTGTTGCTTAAGATTTTTTTTATTTGTTGACTCAGTTTTTCTAGATGTATTAAATTTTACTGTGTTGATAATCTGAGAAGGTTTGTATTGTATTAGTTTTATAATTGACTCTTTAGTACTGATATGTCTACTTTCAGACTTGTCAGTGCAAACCCAGGAAGTAATTCAATCCATGGGTCTGCGGCAAAATGATGTCAAAGATGGCAATCTTTTATTCAGTAATGTGCCATTTCAGTTTGTACTGTTGTTTAAGAATATATTTGACATAATTTTCAGTAGCTAATTTTTTTCCTCAATAGTTTTTTATTATTATTTCTAGATGTGGTATCATTAATGTAAATGGAGAAATATTTGAAAGTTCTAAATTTTAGCTTTTAATGAATAATGTATTAGATTAACTTCAATGTTAACCATTGCTATGTATAGAAGTGGTTCTTAAACTTTTGGTTGTCGTTGTCCCCTTTTATGTGCATCAGCCTGACATTGCCGACCCGCAAGAATTTGAACACCCCTACCCCAACACATGGCTGAGTGATTTAAATGCAGTCATTATTGAGCAGTATTGGCGAGCAATTAGTTCAGTTCTTAATCTTGGTGCATGTGTTTCTACTATTTTAATAAAAAATATTGCATTTTCTTAATGGAAACATAAAAAAAGTTCGACTAATTCTTTTATAGAAATACATGTTCTAGATGTGTTTTCTTAGCGAGGGGCAATTTTATAATGTAGTCTGGGGGAGGTACCCAGCAAATTTATCTAGCAAATCATCAAATGAGACACAACCGGCTGACCCCTAGAAGGCACAGAGAGGTCTATGGACCATAGTTTAGAACCACTGATGTATAGTATAAAATTATAGGTAGATTTCTGTATAATGCTTTAACATTACTGCAGCTAAATTTGTGCTACGCAAATCACTCCATTTTCCACCAAAATCTGACTGGTTTTTTTTTAAGAAAATTTGCAAGAATCTTTTGTTTTGATATCATGGTGCGATTTGTGTGGCATGAATTTTGTTTGCTATTGATGCAAATATTCAAGATAATTATGATATTAAAAAATTGCTTTTTGAATTTTACTGCTTTTTGATCTTGATGGCTTGATATTTAATTTAAGTAAAATTTCTCTTAGAATTCCCGACTGTTATATTTAAGCTCCATTATTTCTTTTTAAATGTTTTAATTAATGTAAAAATAACCGTAAAATAATAATTTCTTTGTTGATTATACAACAAAGTATGATCTGTGGTAGAAATATCTTATATTGTTATATATAATTTTGAAACTCATAATTTTATATTTGTGTATGAAATATTCTTATAGCTGTTAGATTTATATATTTTAATATTAAAGCCAGATATCTCATAAGAATTATTTCTGTAGAAAAACATCCATAAAGAGTCTATCCATTGTGTGTTACAAATAAATAAGGAAATAAAATTTTGAATGAATAATTCTTAAATTATTTGCAAGTTCATCCAAAAGAAAAAAACTTTTGCTTTAAGCATGTGATTTATTTGTTTGTAGACTTACAAAAGCATGTAAAGTTTTCCTGATAACACTGTTATGTTTATAATTTATGCATTAATTTTTCAGGACTTTTTGAACATTTTTAATGCTTTGCATTTTAAGGAGTGCATTTTATCTTAATTTCCTCCTTATCTTGAATTTTTGTTACAAATCATTGAACTGAGTCGCCATTAATCCAATTTGTTTAATGTGCAAATCCATTAAACAAAATATATATATATTTTATATTCAATTGAGAATATGAAAAAAAAGCTTTGTTTGATTTTTAAAAATATTTTCTGCATTGTTGATAATGTTTTAAAAAATTTGTTTTAAAATACATTTAAAATTTCTATAACATGTTAACTAATTTGTAAAAGTTCATTCTTGATTTAAAATATGTTATAAAAGATGCAATTTCATTAACTCATTTTTATAGACTAGAATAAACTACAAGAATATTTTTAATCAAAAATAAAACAGTTTTAATAAACAATTAATATTTGTTACATTATGAAAATAATGCAAGTAATTCAATGTAACATTTTGAGTCCCAAAAATTATTTAAATGCATAAAAGCTGTCATTGTATATAAGATCATCCTCAAATGCAATGTATTTCCTTAATGATGATTTAAAACTGCTAAGTCATTTGTACCATTGGCTTCATGTGGCTCTAGGACTAGAGTTAATTAAAACTAACTACAGTTATAAGTTCTCAGTATGTGACTTAAGATGTGCATCAGTGAAAAGAATATTTGGTTTTTAGACAGGCTTCAGATAAGTAAGATGGAAATATGTGCCTACAAATGACTAGAAGTAGACATTTGAGACCTCAAAAGGCAAATGGGATTAATTTATTAGTTCAAGTTGTCAAGCAATTTAACAATATTTTCTCCCTTCATTTTCATCCAATTTGTATCAAATTGCTTTATTGTATCAATTTAAATTAGTATTTAAATGACAAATGAAAGAATTGAAATCAATAAAGATTTTATACTCTTCTAAAGTTTTATATTTAAGTTTCTCGACATGTTATGCTCTTATGTTAAAAAATTTTTCAAGTATTTAAAGAAGTTCATTAGATAAAGTAATTGAAGGGGTAAATTAGTACATCTTAATTTAATTTTTGAATGGAGGGCATTTAAATGTGTATTTTTTTATGTTAAAGTGTGAGTAATGAGATGTTTACACACATTAGTTCATATGCATATATTTATAAATATCTGTATATTAGTATATGTACATATATTTACTTTTTTAAGTATAAAATATAAGAATATTTGTTTTTAGAAATAATACTGAAAATTATGGATTTACTAAGAATAATTATAATATTTGCTCATGTAATTTTTAATTAAAGTGTTATAAATCAAAATAATTTATATTCGTAAAATATTTATTTTCAGGCATCTAATTTCTCAACTTTAAAATGAATGGGCTAAATTCATGTGATGTCAGTCACATGATAAATGTTATTAAGTGTTTCCAGTCAATCAGAGTTCTCACACTTTGCTGTTGTCAACTTTTGCTGTTTTAGAAACTTTCTTTTAAAATGTACATATTTGTCAACAATAATAATGTACAAGGATAAAAAAAAATGCACTTGGATTTTAATTTATTGTATGGTTTTTTTTAAATTTCTAAAGGCATTTTGAATACTTGAACATACTTACCTAATCATTAAATTTGAAATTTTATCCAAGTTTTACAAGTAGAATAGCAAGTGCAAGTCTAAAATCAATTTTGAATTCAATTAGAAAACATGTGATAACATTTATCATGTGATGATCATCATGAGAAAATAGCTTATTTCTTTTTACTGTTCTTTGAACTATTAGTTTTATAAAAATGTTTTCATAACATACAATAAAAACTTATTTTATTTAAATTATGTAGGTTACTGTAACCTAATGAACTAATTTAATCTAGCTTAGTGATCAATAGGTTGTTGGTTCAAGACTTGGTATGAAAGTTGGGAGACTGAAGATTTCCCTCAGTTTTCATCACTTGGACTGGGATTCAAAAACAAAGTCTATTTCCATTATCTTTTTATATAGTTTTCGTGAGTATTAGAGAAAATAAACAATACTCATATCTTGTTCTTTTAAGAAAAAAACTGACAAAGATGGTAGTCTTATATTTATTTTTATCCTTGTTGCACGATGCTTCACAATTAAATCACAATGTTATAGAATTAATATTTCAAAGGCTTGAAATATTTTTCCAGATGAAGTTTTTTTTATTTCTGTGTCATGTAATATTTTAAAACTTGTATAAAATAAGTATTAAAAAATGTAGTATTCAAATTTCAACTTGGAAAAGATATATTTATCCAAAATTAGATTTTATACAATGTTAAATTTTGGGATAGTTTTTTTATTTTGAATGTATTATATATCAACATTATAAATTTTGCTTTGGCATTGGGGAAAAAAACTTTTAGATTGTTGATTCAAAAAAGCTCTTCATATGTTTTTTGTTTGTTTTGTTGGTCAGATTTTTCTGTCATTTGGGTATCAAGGTTCTTTTTTCAGTTGTACATAATATACATTTGTAATTAATGTTTTTTTATAGAATTGTTTAAGTTTGTGTTTACTCTAATTATGACTTTTTGAACAGTACAATGTTACATATTTTTTATTTTATTTAACATATTGTGTGTCAGTGATGAAGCATTGACTCTATCTGAAGAGATTACATAAATATAAGATTAATTTATAATACCTTGTTTATATTAAGGGAACAGTTTAGAATCTAGAATAAAGGCTCTATGAGCCCAGTGGCTAAGTGATTAGTGCATCATGCTTCCACCCCACAGGTCTGAGGTTCAAACCCAGACTGGGCAAGGTTGACTCAGTCTTTCATCCTTTCAGTGGGTTGATAAATGAGTGCCGAGCTTGCTTGGGAACTTAACACTGGGGGTTTCATGTCAGACTGACCACCTGACCGGAACATCTGCTCATGCACCTCAGGGCCCAAGATCGCGTATACTGAGTTGGGCACAGTAGACCTTGGGCTGTTGCGCCACTGAGTTAAAGGCTCTAAGCCATTCGATTCATTTGAATGAGTTAGCTAATATATGGAATACAACCTACTGCATTGATTCATTCATATTTTTTGTATAATCTTATAGAAATTACTTGCTAAATCAAACACAGTAAACTTCTGTTACATATAATTCAAAATTTGTTATTTTTCCATCGCTTAATCGTTCTTTCTAAAAGCAAGTATTGATTTTATTTCTTTATAAATTACCTAGATATATTTTATTATCATATAGCTCAGTGATTTCCTAAATGGTCTGTATAGAGCCCAAGGGGTCTATGGCGACTTGCAAGGGGTCCACGTCAGCAAAAAACTTGATATAATTGATTTGGTATTTACTTGAACTGGTACTTTTGGTTTAAAAAAAAATGGCCAATGTAGAATGATTTTTTATTGAAAAGGTTGTAAAAATGCAGATCTAAGAAAATTATGTGAACTTGGGAGATTCTTAATTTTATACAGTTAAGTTGTGTGTATTGCCTTCAATAGTCATTTGACGTATGTAATACATTTGAAACATTCTTAACAGATGATATTCTGCTGCATATATAAATTTAAATTTAGACATATCTTTATATTTAATTTTAAATAATAAATAAAATTAAGCTTTAAAGCAAAAAACTAAACTTTGAAATTTTGATATCAATCATTTAAAAAATGTTGAATGGCTACAATTTAAATGCTTTATTTTACAATTTTTTGGTTGATCAAATTCTTTTGAAGCTTCTATATTTGTAATTGCAATGCAATTAACTGTTTCTTCCCCTTTCCTTTATCAGTTTTTTTACCATTGTAAGAGTATGTGGTTTTATAGCAAAGGCTTATGTAATTTTCTTTCTTTTTACAGAAAATTATATTTTTAGAGTTAAAATTTTTGAATTAAATATTTGTTCATTTATTTTTTAGGGAAGGAAAAGCTATGAAAATTGTCAATAGCCATTGTAGTGCTTTGATGGAACGGTACACTCAATGTGTTGAAAGATATCCCAATGTCTGGAATACGGCCTGTTCTTATCAAAGACATGAACTAGCTAGATGTTCCGAAACTCAGTAATTTTTCATATTAAAATCTTCTACTTATGAAATATATTTTATATTATTGTTTTGAAATATGATCATTATATTACATTGTTATATTATGATTAATATATTACACTATTTTGGTATTTATCATTAATTTTGAAAGCATAATGTTTTCTTTAGAATGTTTTCTACACAAATTATGTTTCATTTAAAATCTTGTCATATGTCCCTGCTATATGTTTCATATTTTCTGAAATATATGCTTTTCTATTTACTTTTGATTTATTAAAAATTTAATTTTTCTTGTACTTACTAAAACTATAAAAATCTACTTTTTACATAGAACTTAAATTGTATTCATAAGCAGTACTGTAAAAATGACTTTTTTTTCTCTAAGTTGTATATATTAGTGTCTGTGAATAGATAATCATGATTATTTTATATATATATATATAGTATAGTATATATATATATATATATATATATATATATATATATAGTTGTATATATATATTATATATATATATATATATTATATATATAGTTGGGTCTCTAAAAGGAGTTCAGCTTTTCATTAATAATTGATGGGAGGGGGAATAGGGGATTTAATTTTTGTATCTGCTAGAAGGTAATATCAATCATATATAGAAAGAATAACATATGAATTTTGTTCAGGCATGGAAGAATTTTAAAACATTTAATAATTGCATATACTTGTAATTCTTTTATTGCACATTATATAATATAGGGGTTTTTATACTTAACTAGGTAATTTTAAAATATTGGGGCATATCTCCTATATTTTTTAATGTTTCATTTTATATCGTTTTGACTTTTCCTGATAGTATCATTAAAAAATAGTTATTAGTATACAAAGATATTCCCCCTTTACTATATATACGCATATGAATTGCAGAGTGACTTCTGTATGCATTAATCTACATTATTTAAATTCGTAGGTAAACAAACGTATCTATGCGGCGTCTATGAATAAGAGTAACTATATCTTCTCGTGAACCGCACAACGCAGAAACTCGCCGAAGGTACCAAAATTTCGGGAATAATCCGAGGAATCCGTTTTGACAATTTATATTCCAATTAGTTAAAAAGATATTAATTAAAAACCTTATAACGCATCATTAGTACCATTTTTCCCACCAGGGCCAAGTTCAAAATCTTTTTTCATAGTTTTTTTTTAGACTCGGACAAATAATTACAGAATGGGAAAGATCATTTACTTCGCCACAATATGGTATAATTTATTTTGCAAAATAATTGTATTTTCTATATTTTACGATTTTTTTAAAATGAGTCAAAATCGATGTTTTTACGAGTATGATTTCTAAATTGCTCCACTTGCATCTTCTTTCGCATTAATGAAAAGATATTTACACTAAAAAAGTTCATGCTTTTCTCTTTTAGAATCAGTCATTTAAAAAATTAAAAATGTCAAAAACTGGGTTTTTTTTACGATTTTGCAAAAAATACTCAAAATTTTATTTAAATACTTAATAACTTTATTTATAAAAATAATCTCATGAAATTTTTTTTTCCATGTGTAGAACGATATTATCCGTAATCTGCACAACGATTGGTAAAATGTCTTAAAATTACGTTTTTTAAAAAAATTGTGTTTTTCGTTTTTTTCCCTTTTTGAAATATTTAAGCATTATTTTTTTTCATTTTTTTTTTTAAAAAAATTTCCTTT
>BMAV01025960.1:0-22856 GCA_019973955.1 Trichonephila inaurata madagascariensis
TGTGTCTTCAAATAAGAATAGGGAACTGTGTTTGCCCCACCCAACTGCGCATGCCCAGTAATTCTGATATGAATGTAAAAAGTGTTGTGAGTAAAAAATAAAGCGAGTCCACTCGAAACTGTATCGTGATTGTGTCATGAGAATAATGAAGGAGTAATTAAGCTATCGACTAAAAGAGAACCATAAATATGGACAGTGTTTGCACCATAAAATTGGTTTTTGTGCTAGAGACTCTGGAGTCAACTGCTTAAGTGTTGAAGTTGATCCAACAATTATTATTATTTTGTCGAAATGCCGAGCATTTTTAAAACTTTTTTTTGTGGTTTTATTTTTTAAAATCACATTCTTCTTTCAAATAAAGATACATTTCAATTTAAGGCAATCAACAGGAAAATGCTTCGATTGTTTTTCATTTAGGTTAAATAAAATATTGTTTTTTTTTTAAATATAAAAAATAAAAAATCTGAGATTTGTTGTATTTTTTACAAATATTTAAAACAAATAAGAGCTAACTATTCCTAATGTTGACCCCTTACGAAAAATAGCCAACCTAAAAATGGTCTTTTTTTCTTGTTTTTTGGGGTTAAGATACACAAAAAATATATTTTTAAAAGTTTTCACCCATTTCTCTCTATTTTTTCTGAATTTATTTTTCTTGGGAGAGTAAAAATAGAAGTGTTTTATGTATTTTCCGAGTGGAATTATATTCTTTATTATGTTAACGAATACACTTATTATAATATTTTAAAATTCAAAAACTTTGCAATTTTAGGCATTTTCTTTGTTTGGTTTTTTTCTCTTCCGAAATTATTAATTGTCTAGATTTTATAACATCCTTAAAGATATAGTTTAAAGTATCTTTCTTCAAATAAATCAATAAGAGTATATTTAAGTACAGAGTGGTTTTTTTTAAAACTGACACTATTCAGACCCCCCCCCCTCCCCTCTATTTCGATCTAACAACCGCAGTGGCACAAAATTTATTATGGAGACACGGATGACACGGAAAATAGGATTACATGAAAAAATAGTTCCAAAAATCAGCGATAGGAGTCTTTAAGGCACTGTATGATGCAAAAAGTGTTACAGGAAAAGAAAGAGACTAACACACACAAAATAATAGTAAAATGTAAAGTTTTATGCAATACATTCATTTCCCAGGTGAGGAACTTGACAACATTCAGCTTGTATGTCTTGTACAACATTTTAACTATGGCTATACGCAACATATCACAATGATATATGTTCCAACTATGGTTTCATGTGATCCATCGACTATTACAGTAGCAGCATCTATTATCATAAGGTGATCAAACGTCCTCCATTAGGGAGGACAGTCCTCCTTGGATAGGTTCTGTCCTTCCTCGAAAAGTGTCATCCTTTTCAATATTTTAAAACTGATCTATATCAGCATATCAAAAAGTAGCATATCAAAGGATTTTTAAAATATTATTAATTTACTGAAAGGAAGCAAAACAAAATACATTCTGAGATAATAAAAAATAATTCCGACGTAATATTTTACAATCTGTTCCAATTTAAAAATAAGAAAGGAAAAGTAACGTAATACTTATTCTACAGCATAAAGGTAACTTACTTAAAAATATCTATTGCTTAAAAGTAGCATTAAAAAAATTTCCTTCTTATCTTGATAATTTGTACGTTTTATAATTAATGTCGTATTGTAGCATTAGCGTCAAATTACATTATTATTATTGTATTCAATACATTTTGATTGTATGGGAGGGGGGCGTGATGAAAATTGTGATTGAAAATTGGATCACAAATACTGAAAGAATGAGAAGCTCTAGTCTACATGTTATTAGATCACAAATTTTAGGCACGGTTGTCACATGTGAAAGCCTAAATTTACCTTTGTACCCGTGTTTTATGCTGATTCTTGGTTTGGTAAGCTACAACGAAGTCTTAAATACCTCTATTGGAGATTTCCAGAACTACTTTTTTTTTTCATCGAATCTTATTTTGCATGTTATCATTAGTTTCCATACCAAGTTCGGTACCATAGCGGATTTTATATTGAGTTCCATATGGTTCTGAAAAAGGTCAGCTTATAAAAAATCCCTCTGTACTTAAAAATATACCCCTGCCAGCTGGGTGGCGTAGTTAGTTTGTCGGTGGCGTTCTGCATCTAAAGGCCGTATCACACGTACACGTTTCGAGCAATTTTTCGTCCAATTCGTGCAATTTTTACTCAATTGCCATAGCAACGGCTTTCGAACAACCTTTTGCTAGTGAGCTCAAAAAGTTGTTCCAAATAAAAGTTGCTTGAAATTCCAGCCAATGGGGTTCTTCGGTGCCCTACGTCATAAACAAGATGGCGGCTTCGATTTCGTCCAACTCATAAAATATGGCGTATAATATTTTAACGGTGTATAGTATTTTAACAGTGTATAATATTTTAAATAGAATGGTGCTCCATTTCTGTTTACGCCCATCAACAAAAGCGCAAGTGAAATAGAAGAAATAATTTGGTTGTTCATTTTCCGAAGCAGAAAAATCGGCGAGTAATTTTTCAATGTGAAGATAGAGCGTGGCTGACGCCAGAACATGTCGTTTTGCTTACGGCAACTCTACCCCCTAAAAATTGGAGGCAAAAGTTGCACGGAAAATATACGTGTGATATACGGCCTTATGGTTACGGGTTTGACCCCGGCCCAAGTCGGTGGATTTTCCTGATGCAAAAAATCGACAGCGTCCATATCGTATGATTATGCGGCGTGTAAAAAATCTCTTCATCACCCAAGCCTGGGTGAATTAAAATTCCTAAATACAATTTCCGATTGTCAGAGCTCAGGTGCCTCCTCTGGGAAGGAAACTGGGCGTTAAAATTACTTGCTGCAATTGGTATCGCCTAAATCGTGTCGCACTAAAAAGTGATACCAGCTCCTGGGGAATGTACTAGGTTTGCAAAGGTAAAAATACTAATCTGCATCCCCTTTAGAGAAAAAAAAAGAATATACTCAAATATGGATGTGTAAAAATTAAATTTCAGTCACTCAATGCTTTATCAAATGATATTGTATTTTGTATATTGATTTTTTAAGAAATAGTCTCTTTATATATGTATATATTTGAGACATCGAAATTTTCTATAACTTTTATTTTTCTAACTTTGTTTTCATATAAATTTATGAAATACACCAACATTAATCAACTATCAGGATTCAAATATTTTACTCTGTCCGTATTATCTTATATGCATAATCTGCTTTTGTACTTATTTAGTATACCTTTTTATAAGGAAATATTTTTTTTTTCATCCTTAAAATTGCACTTGAAATTATTTTAATGAAATAAGGAATTTATTTAACTAAAATGATTTTTCTTTTTATGAGATTTTCATACAAATGTTTATATATATTAAATATCCAACTTTTTAATATTTTATTGTATAAAATTATACTTCTCCGTTAGAAAAAGAGCCCATTAAAATTTAAATCTGTATCCTTATTATCTTATATACATAATCTGTTTTTGTGTATTATCTTGTATTTATTTAGTATACCTTTTTATAAGGAAATATTTTTTTAATCCTTAAAATTGCGCTTGAATTTATTTTAAAGAAACAAAGAGTTTATTTAATTGAAACGATTTTTCTTTTTATGAGATTTTTCTACAAATGTTTATACTAAATATCCAACTTTTTAATATTTTTTAATATTTTTTATATTTAATAAAATTTTATGGTATAAAATTCCACAAAGAGTTAATTAAAATTTAAATCTGTGTTTGAAGGTTTTAATAATTCTATTTCATGTGAAAAAAAAATCCTGTCTAAGAGCAATAGTATTACAGTAAATAGGATTCAATTTGGGATGGTTTTTAAAAATATTTAATTGCATCCCCCCCTTCCCAACCATAAAAAAATCTAATTATTTGAATATTTCGTTGCAAATTTATCTTTACCCTAGATAAATTACTAAATATACTTTTGGAGAAAGCTTAGGTGTAGGGAAAATAGGCAATTACCCAAACAGTATTATCAATCTCGAACGAAATATCGACAAATACATCCATATCCTACAGTTTTCTACTCGGGTTTGAGTAGTAATTAAATAAAAATCAGTTATACAACTAACAAAAGAATTAGCTTTTATTTGTGTACATTTTGTGTGTCATCGCCAAAAAGGTCCTCTTGGCGAAGTTTGCATCCTGGTAACAGTGTCAAAGTTAATTTCAGTTACATTGCTTATTTTCTACCCTGAAGTTGACAACACACACACAGTCCACTATTTCAAGTTATGTTAATGTTTTTGATCACTCCTATTATACAATTCTACGGAGACACTGCTAATACCGCATTTAAAACACATCGGAAGATTAAAAAAGCTGAATGGCATCTAATTAGACCAAATATTTGGAATGCATGAAGCGAGCTAGTCTCATCAACCAACAGGTTGCCATTTGAGTTGTTAAAATGTGTCTTTTTAAAAAATTTAATTTTACGACCTTTAACAGCTATAGCGCACGTCACGCATGTCAAGACGTCAAATTGTTTCAGTCCATACTTCTGTGAGTGGAAATAATTTTAATTTAAAAATCGTACAATTGTCAGGTAACCCCTTCCCGACGGGCAGGGCAAATATGCATTCTTCCCGGACGCATCTCATGGCCGGGTGGTGCAAATGTGCATTTTACAAAGGTGCTGTGATAGGCCGGGTGATGTAAATATGACTTTTCAGCTGGAAAGTTTTTTAATGACCATTAGATGGCTCCCTATGTCCATTATAACGAAATCGAATGTAGCAAGAGTAACCTGACCTTCAGTTAGTTTATATTCTGCCTGGATTTGATATTTTATACCTCAGCTGAGTCGGGGTGAAGGGGTAATCGAAATGTAAACAAATAGCTCGTAAAATTTCCACTTGATATAAAACATTCGCGTTTCTAATAACTCTCCCAATGCTTTTTTATTTTCTTTTTCTTAACAATATGGAGTGTTTTAGAGTTTTAGCGTAAATTCTGTTACAGTTTTTGTTGCTTTCGGATACATTTCGCGTACTTTTCTTATTTCAAAAACCTTGACTACAGATTATTATTTGATTGTTTTGAAAGCATTTTGCTAACCTTAATATGAACAAAAAGGGTGAAAAAAGCCAAAGTGTATAGTCACAAACCGTGTGTAAATAATAATAAAAAACCGTAACAAACATTTTATGCTTGCAAATCATACAATGTAGGACTTGGTGTTTCTCCATGCTTCAGATTTTCCACACTCAGTCTTCATTTTAATTTTGCTATTTCTTCACGTAAATAATCTGTCATAATTTATTTTATTAATTTGATAGTTTATTAATATGTTTCGTCAATGAAAATTTGGGAAAAAATTGAATAGCGCTTGCCGAAGTTATTTCCCAATCTAAGTGATATTTTTTTTATATAATTTCATATAAATTAAAGAGAGGAAAAACGTTATTTCATTCTAGTTTTAATCTAACAGACAACTTATGTAGTAATCTAAAGGGGTACCAAAAATTACGACGTTAAGACTGAAATTTTATTATTTATGTTTTTTTTTTTTAAAGTTAGGCTTAGCGACGAAAACGCCCCATCCTGAAGTGCAAGTCCTTACGCATTCACCCCGTCCCTAGCGAGCATCTCGTAGAAAATCGCCCCGCGTTCTGAAGAGGGTAATTTCACTATCCTAAGACTATAATCGTGAAGACAAGAAACTCAATCAACAGGGAGAAATATTCTTTTCAAAATCACCCAAACTTTATTTCATTGATCGAACTCTTTCCGGTTGACAGTTTGGAACTAGTTTGATATCACGGGGCAAGCGCCAAGTTGTTGTTTATGATCGCCAAGATTTTTTGTTTATGATCGCCAAGATGTTTGCAATCGCCTTGATATTTTTGCAGTTTTTGAAACATTGCAAGTTTCCAGTACTTTGTAATTGATATTCAATATTAATGTTAATATATATTATGTAATTATTTTAATAATATATAATATAAAAATACAATTATTATTATATGTAATATAATCATATAATATTCGTTATTTATAATTGTTTTTTATTATATTTATTAATAAATATTATTACATATTATGTTATTTATTTATAATTATTACGTTGCATGAGTATTCTTAAGAATAATTTTTATATTATAATACCATGATTTTATTCTTTTTTTATAATTACTATTAAATTATATTATATGATTATTATTATATATAATAGTTATTAGTTATTAATAAATATTATTGCATATTATGTTATTTATTTATAGTTATTATATTATGTTATTTATAATTATTACGTTACATGAGTATTCTTAAGAATTATTTTTATATCATAATACTATGATTTTATTCTTTTTTTTACTATTACATTATATTATATGGTTATTATTATACATAATAGTTATTATTAAATCATACTATATGAATATTATATATAATTACTATTAAATTATATTATAAGATTATATTATTATATACTGCATAATATTATTAGTACATTAACTTTTTATTATATTATATTGTTATTCATTATTTATTCATTGATCTTGGTTATTCTCAATCTCTTCCTGTAATCTTCTTTTGAAATATATTTCAATATAATTCAAAACAATTAAGGTTATCTTCCTGACGATTTGATACCGCTAGGTCGCCCTCTTGGATTCCATTCCAGCGACAGCAAGCGCTGTTAGACGTGATTCCTTTAACGCGCCAAGTAGGGCTTGGGGTCATGCCCTGTGATATCAAAATAGCACCACCAGTTTTGACATTTTCACATCTCTTCCATTACCACCAAAGCTTTTCGATAACATATTATTGCCACTCACGAATAAGAAATAGTTACTATTGTTGCCTTAATCAAATAAGCAGGTGTAGGAGTTATAAAATTTTAAGGCATCCTGCAGCACAACTAACAATTTTAAATTATATATAATTTTTCTCATCACTTCATCGTTCTCTGTGGATGCTACTAATAATGCAAGAGTAAATCGCTAAAGAAAGTAGAACGTCGAATAGAACCCAAAATTTTGAATGGTTAAAACGTGCTGGGTCTCATTATGTGACTGCTTGTTGCTTGAAGATGAGACTCAGCCTCCAGCGTAAGGTGCGTCTGCTAAAAAGTCAAGATCCATGAATTCAAGACAAGATAGTTTGATTTTCCAGAAGATCTGAGCCATTCTGGCAGCATCATTGTCCCCCAAATAACATGCTATTACTTCTTTTTGTATGGAACTTTCCATCATTTAACGACGTTTGGCTAAGGCATAGTTAGTGTCACGTAATATTTCGAGATGTCTGCCTTAAACTCCCTACACAGCCGTCTTGAAGGATGTAATACGCGATCATCAAGATTACCAGAAGAGTAGCTACAATGGGCTGAATTCATGTGACGTCATAATCACAAGATAACTACAATCATGTGTTTTCAGCCAATCAGTTCAGGAACTTTGCTGTTGCCAACTTTTGCTTTTTGCATAAACTTTCTTTCAAAAGTACATATTTGTCAACAATAATAACGTACATAAGAAAGCAAAATACACTTGATTTAATAGTACACGTAGGATATAAGAATTTTTTTTTTTTTAATTTTAAAACTTTTGATGAAATTTTTTTTAATACTAGAACATCTTTACCCAATTATAAAATTTGAAATATTATCTAAATTTTACAAATAGAGCCAGCACAGATTTAATGTCAGTTTTGAATTCAATAGAGTTTGTCGTTATCATGTGACCGCCATAAATTTAGCCCATTATGAGAGTCCCACTTGAAAATCGCTTCAGATGATGTAGAGTCATCACATGTAGACTTTGTTTTGTAGAAACGCATAACCATTGCTATTGTTGTGAACACTGTGGAATCTATCTTCTCTTATAACAGGTTTCCCCAAAAGTTCCTGCATATAACTTTGCTAACTTATCAATCTAGATCAGGGACAGGCAGACTTTTCCAGAATACAGTCTACTTCTAATTTTTTCAAGGTGTTGCGTCCACCCAGTGGCGTAGACGATGTGAGCTAAGAAAAAGACATACACAATATTTATTACAGCTTAGTAATAAACATGGAATATGTACTTACCCCTATATAACTACGATAAAAAAAACTTACTCTTTGAAATCTGCGTTTAAAACAAAATGTGCGATACAAATATAATAATAATAGTCATAAATATAATAATATCAAATGATACATTTACTATTAAACAATTCAAAATATACTTAAAATAAAACATTTTCATCTTAAGTGTCTTCTATAGTTATAATCAGTAGAAGGCTTAGTCTGCATATTGTCCGTCAATCTTGAATATCTCGATATATAATTACTAATTGCTAATCTTCAAGTGCCCCCAAAAAAAATGCCTTGGTAATCCACCGGTCGATCGCGATCGACTTAATGCCCACCCCTGATTTAAAGGATATTCTGCAAACCCCTTACCTTATATAGTACTTTATATATTAGATTATAGATTATACCCCCTTGTAGAGATTACCTTATAGAGATACCTTATAGGGTATACCTTATATATAGTATATAATCCTAAGGGTATTTCCAACATGGTAATGCTCACATATGGCTGTCGTGCCTTCAGGTTTCCTCTGAGTTGTTTAAGGTATCCGACTACGTTCGGAACCGTGATTTTAAAAAAGCACATAAATGGATAATTTTCATAATATTTAGTGTCACTTGGATTAGACTACATGTATAAAATTGTTTTAAGGGCATCTTGACAAAAAAAAATTTTTTAAATAAAAAAATTGGAAAAAAAACAGAATAATTTTTTTTAAAAAATGTTCCTTTTTGTGAAAAATGCTTCTATTATAATATTTTCCTGCTATATCGACCTCTTCAGAGGTTCAACATTTTTTTGAAAAATTCACATTATTTTCAGAGTTACAACCAAATTAAAGTAATGACCAATTTTTTTCTTAAAATTCTCCCCTGTTGTCGTAAAATATGAATAAACCCACTAAGTTATAAGAGGATTTAAAGGGAAAAAAGGAGAACAATTTGAAGGAGGACAAAATGAACAAAAGAACTTTTTAAAAAAAATTATTCTGTTTAATTTTTTGAAAAAAATGTATTTAAATAAAAAATTTTTCTTAAAAAATTGAAATGATTTAACTTGACATTTTAAATATCATAAAAAATTATCCATTTTATCGCTTTCAAAAAATCACGGTTTCAACGATGGATACCTTAAATCCTTCTTTGACGAGCACCAGACTTTCCCCAGTTTCTCTCATCTACTTGACAGGTAAGAAGTCAAGAAGAATTAGTTTTGATATCACAATCCTATTTTTTTTTAAAATTCCCTTGGTGATTTTCGAAAATAAGATCATACATCAATCGATGATCTTTAATTAACTTTTTAAATTTTATTCAAGTCTTTTTTTTCAATTTGTAAAGGGGTTAAGGATTGACTAGTTCAACCATGTTTTTAAAAACCCTAAATTATTTTTCGATTTTTGTGTCACTTGATTGAAACGTATAAAATTTTTATAAAAGGAAATTTGGACAAAAATTATTTAAATGAATATTTTGGCAAAGTTTAAAAATAACCTTTTTCCAAAATTTTTCCCCTTTTGAAAAAAATGTTTATTGTTTTAAAATTTTTGCTTTATAGCTCAGACCCTGTACAGAGGCTCAACTAAGATGTTTGAAAATTCACTTATTTTCGGGTTTCAAACCCATTTGAAATAATTATCTATTTTCTTTTTTCTCCCTTCTGTTTTCGTAAAACTGGATAAACCACTTCCAAGTTTGCGTTTCAAAATTTAGTTGAGCCTCTGCCCGAGGTCTGAGCGAATACAGGCAAAATATTAATAAAAAGGCATTTTTTTCAAAAAAAGAACATTTTAAAAAGGTTATTCTTTTTTTTTGCCAAAATATTTTTTAAATAATTTTTTTCATAATTCCAAAACAAAATGTATTTAAACTAATGACACTAAATATCATAAATATTTTCCATTTACACGCTTTTAAAATCACGGGTTTCCCAAAAATTAAGAAAAGTTTATTTTAAACGTAGTTTTATGATCGAGGGTAACTTTGTAGCAAACAATTACACACTTAATAAGATAGTATTTATATATATATATATATATATATAAGATCACATATCTGCTTCATACTAAAAATAACCTGCAATAAATTTAACAGCCACACTGTACAGGAATATGAATTATAAATTCCATTCGTCTTCCGTCACACCGAGTGAATATATTTTCCATCTTGATCACCACCAGAGTGACGATTCAAATTCCGACCAAGGGTGATGCCATTGGTCGAAGCCCTTTGGGCACTCTGCTTCTCTCATCCCCTTCCTACACGTACAACTTCTTAATGATTCTTAAATTATTGGTGTTTCTGCCCGGGGTGGATTAAGGTAGAGTCACAGACACTCACCCCGTTCCTGCTTTCGGATTCAAAGGGAATAAAGTTGCAGTTAAGCAACGTGAAAGCAGAGAATTAAGGGAATAAATGATTCCACAAATCACACATGGACTCCTCATCGAGCTTGATTGTCGCTTTAATAAGGCATTTATTGTGAAAAAAGCCTACACGAGTTCGAAGAACAGAAGGGTAATTTCCTATTCCAGTAGAACGTAAATGTTCTGTAGCACTTGACGGGACGGGAAAAAAATTCCTTTTTTATTGTTCTTTTTTTAAAGACGTGTGCTAGAAACAGTCTCGAGATGTTCCAGTAGTTCTAATAATATCTTCAATTTCGTAAGTTATTGGTATCTTGTACTTTGAAAAAGACTTTTCTTTATACATGGGATTCTTATCAATAAAGCAGGGTTTTCCCAAACCCGGCCCCTTTGGGGGGGTGAAGCTCTATGAGGGGGGGGATATTTGAAAAGTCGAAAACAAAATGTTATTTAAAAAATTATTAATTTACTGAAAGTAAACAAACAAAATACTTTCTGATAAAATAAAATATAAAATACACATTTACACTTATATAATAGACTTATAAATGTATCAGTATTGTGTGTGTACAATGTATATTTTATTATTAATTTAACAATATTAAGTTAAGAACAAATTTGATAATTATCAGTGACCCCCATGAGCTTGCATTAACACTTATCTTGATAATTTGTACGGTTAATAATTAATTCCTTAACTGCCGATTAAAAGTACGCGATTCGCTCCCCAATGCCACTATTTTCCACGTAGACGAGCGTATGTTGATGTTTTTTGAGGAGGAGGAGGAGAAAAGAGAGAAATAAATAAGCAAATTTTCTGAAATAAGTAAATCCTTCGCAAACACTGTCAAGGTCCTTTTTTTGCACTCCAAAGCCTTCGGAATAATTTTATGGATAGCACTGCACAGAAAAGATCCTACTTTGGAAAGACGTATATATACGTACAGAAAATTAATGTTTTGGCTGAGCGAGACGTTTATGTACGTCGGTGGCACTTAAGAGGTTAAAGTCGTAATGTAGCTTTAGGGTCAAAGTATAGTATTATTGAATTCAATACATTGTTGTTGTATGAAGGGGGCGATGAAAATGATGATGGAATAGTGGGTCGCGAACATTGAAAGATTGAGAAGCACTGCAATAATGTATTTATAAGGGTGGATCGTAAAATTTTTTCAGAATTTCACAACCTAATTATGCAGAAAAGATATTCTCTGATATATAAATGAAGGTATATTTGTTCGAGTATTTGTGTACTTGATCGAGTATAATGTTTTACATGAGTTATTATAGTAATAGTTTTTTTGTAACAATATTATTTACGATTGAATTCTTGAAATCAGCAAGATTTTACAGTAACAGTATTTAGTAACACTGTGTTCATTCACTACATTCTTCACTCATTCTTAATATAATGTTAGTTAATTATAATACTTCCACAATGTTCATAATTGAATCAGATAAAGTGCTAAAAACCATGGGTTCTATTATTTAAACCTAGAGAAATTATTTGTGTAATATTTTACATAGTCTATATAAGGAATGGTGAATCAGTGGCACGCGTGCCATTGATGGCATACGACACAATATTTTGGGCACGCCACCGATCAAAACAGTTTGGAGAAACGTGAGTGATCTGTCGCAGTTTTCAGCGAGATTTTCTGATTTCGAAGAATTATCGGAAACGCTCAAGTTTTTTTATGTACCTTGATGTGACTTTATTTAATAAACTGAATTTGTCCCAATTCTATTGGCTGTTAATTGAAAAAATTGAAGTGCAACTCTGATTGATTTCCAGGCTAGCTCAATATGGATTCAAAAATTTGTTGAAAAAGGAGAAAGTTGGAATTGATTAAAACATAAAGATTATATAACAAGCAATATAAGTAAAAATGCTTGTGATGAAATTTTGGAAACATGGAATTAGATTCCAGATACATTTAACTGTTTGAGAAAACTGGCGCATGCTATTTTAACCATATTTTCATCTGCTTATGCCTACGGGTCATTATTTTCAGAGATGAATAGCATTAAAAACTCAATTAGAAACCGTTTGGAAGATGGCTCCAATTCAGCTTGCAATCTGGTAAAAGTAACATCTTACTATCCTAATACAAGTTACTTGTCATCTAATCTATCGCAACAGAATTCACAATGATATTACTTTAATTTCAATTTCAATTTTAATTTCACGTATAAATTAAAAATTTACTATTGTACTGAGCAAAATGTATTTTTTCGTTGTAATTAAAGAATTTTAAGTTGTTAGTATTTAGTTTTATAATTTTCTTAATAATCACAATTCAAAATTATTTTACGGCACGTCTATACCTCCTAAAACATTTCTTAAAGAAAAAAATGGCACGTTTATCCAAAAAGGTTCGCCACCCCTGGTCTATATGTTCTGGATAAGTTCTTGGTATTAATTTTGACAAGTGCAACATTTGTGAAGGGCTCACGCGTCTTTTCATTAACATGTCCTTTGGGTTCTTTTGGGGCCAGGATTAATGGCAACTCTTTTCCAACCAAAACCCAAGAAGTGAAACGTGAATGCAAGATGCAAATTAGATAGCTTTTAAATATAAGAAGTTTCAGTAAGTGAGATAGCAATTTGGGGAATGTTATGTTAGAGAGTGATACGATTGTGAAGAGTGACAGCCAACAGAGTTTATCCCGAAGATAGAGCCATTAGGTCAAGGTGCATACCATTGCACTCGAGTAGACACAACTTCCTTAGTATCGGATCAACGATTGGATTAAGGTAGGATTGACTATTTAAAATTAGGACGTGATATTATTGGAATTGAGATTAGGCGGGTTAGATATTGATAGTGGTCCGAGTTACGTTATTTCGGTATTACTTGTATTGTATGTTTGTTCATCGTAGATTCTCTCATATATATTATTATCTAATCTGTTAAACGCTTAAGTTCAAGTTCTTAATAAAGATATTTTAAGAACATGCAAACTTCTAGCTCTTTAGTTGAACCTACACCTCTAGCTCACGTAGATAATCAAAGAGGTCACCCTAGGGGGGATTTTCACACATTATTAACAATATTATTTGTTCAATTTCAAACCATTATTTGTAATCGTTATTTCTGCATTTTACAAATAACATTAATAACGGTATTACGCAGAAAAAATAAAGGCAAATCCTCAAAGTAGCAATAATAATAATAACATAAATGATATTTAAAAAAACGCAAAACTCGCTAAAAGAGCTCTTTTGTATTTATATGCTTTAATTCATTAAATTATCTTTGCTTATTTTTCTTTCTATATCGCATTGGTGAGCTTGCTAAGATTTTAAGAAACCGATAACGAATTCTCAAGCAAAATTAATCCAGTACTCTTTAATGAATTTTGAAATCTTTTGTAGTTAATCACATTAAAAAAATAATTGAATAATAGCTCCAAACTAGCTGCATGACCAGGCGTTGCATGGGCTTTTTAGAGATATAATTTTCTGCCCATGTAAATTTTTCCCTTTCCCCTCTCGGTATCGGCACATTCTGGTGTGTGAGTGTGTTTTCTCTATTAATATTAACGAAATTCCCTTTTTTCAGTCGGACGTATTTGTTTCCGACTCCGTTCAGTCTAGTGTTACACGTATTTTTTCGAGTATATTACTATATCTCCATAGAAATTTCCTCTTTACCTCCAAATGCCAGCACTTCTGGGTGTGTGTGCATGCACGATGTGAGGAATGATTATATTTATATTATGAAAAATGATTTTATCTTTTCTGTGTGAAATTTTTCTTCCACTTCTTTTCCTTGCCAGGCATGTTTCTTTCTCCTCCACTTAGCCCGGCGTTACATAGGCTTTTCCCGTTCTAAAACTCTTTTTCCCTCTTTTTTTCCCTAGGAAGATCATTCTTCAGATTTCTAATTTCGGTTAATAATTTACAAAACTAATCTAGTTTTATCCACAAGAAAATAGGTGAAACTTTTGTAATTCATTAAAAAATAATTGAATAATAGTTCCAAATAATAGAATGCCACGTTCTTTTCAGAATTAATCGTTTGCAGTTTTAAAATGAATTATGTCTCTTCTATTCTCGTTCGGTATTTCAGTGCATAGATGTAGTAGAAAACTTAATTAGTTCTTGAATATCGGAACACAAATGTTAAAGAGAAGTGAACTTTACCCACATGGTCTAAATAAATATATTTTCAATCCTCCTAAGGTATCCGACGTCATTAATACAAAATATTGATTAAATCTTTTTCAGTCTTAACGGATCATATTATTAATCTTATCCGAATATATTGATAACGGATTAAATTTTTCTTGATTTAGATAATCTACTTTTAGACTGATTATTACCAGTCTTATCTGAATCAAGGAAATTTAATCCGTTAAACAAAAATTTAAAAATATTCAACTGTAAAATTAATTACATACACTGCTCGCTTAAAGTAAATAGTTAAATCGTTTTCTAAGGTCTTCATTAATATACAAAAAAAAAAAAGATACTTTTTGACATTAAGTAAAAATACCCTAAAAATTTCATTTTACAGAAAATTTTTTTTCTTTCTAGTGGCCCATATCATTGAGAAGCTTGACGAAATTTGAGGAAAACTTACAATTAGTTTTTTAAGATATTTGAAATTTTATGAGCTATGGTTTTGGTTTCATTTTTAAAACTTTTTCCCCTCTTAAATTGAATTAATTAAAATATTTGTGAGCTTTTAGGGTTTTAAATGGTTATTAATTTCAATTTTTCATTACTAAAAACATTTTTGCTTATGTTTTGAGTTTTGAGTTCTCATAATATTAATTAGGGTTAATTTATGGCCTTTGCTTTAAAATAGTTTATATAACTTAAAAGCTTTATCATTAATTTTTTCCGAAGAAAATCCATAACTAATCGTTCTCAGGTTGCTGGGAGAAACAATATTTCGAAGAGATGGAATACTACTGAAAATGATGTATCTAAAAATCAGTCCTCTGCTGATTCTGCAATTAGACTTCCGAATACAAGTATTCTGAATTCAAATGTTGCAGATATCACTGAATATTTCCTTGATGTACCAAACTACCTTATACTAAACATATTGTAGTACTATATTTTAGTATTTTAAAAAAACGTACGACAAAAAGCCTAAACTTTCTAAACTGCCCCAATTTAAAACTGCAAAAATTAAATTTTATGAGCAAACCTGACTATTTTTAGCTTAAGTTAGTATCATTATTATTTTGTATATAAATGCTTTGTGTTTCAAAACTTTTGTGAAAATATTAGGTTAAGATAAAGCTGAATAAACTGACGTCTTAACAAATGCTATCAATATTATGCAAACATATATTTTGAATTAAAAATATTATTTTCAGTCATATTTAATTAAAGTAGTGTTTTAATGCAGAACACACACACACACATACATTGGAAAATAACATATTAAAAATAGAGCTTTACGGGCATTATAAGTTTTTGTTTTATGACTTTACAAACTTTAAATGCGTTTTTCTCAGACTTTCAATTTTGAAGCAATAAGTGTTTTCTAATCCCTAAGGCTTTTTTTCTGTTCAAGATAGAGCCTTGAATTTTTTGTATATACTCCCAAACGTATGTTTTAGAAAAGTTAGTATGGATTTAGGGCTGAGATCTCTAGTTATTTTTCTAAAAAATGCTTAAGTTGACATTTTAAAAATTTTCGTGTTTTTTCCAGGTTTTTCTAGAAAAATAATTATTAAAAATCAACAAAGGAATAGATTTACAAATACATATTAACTTTTGTTTCCAGTAACCTAAGAAATAAAAATAACTTAAAATGACTAAAAGATTTTAAAAATTGATTATTCTATAAGAGTTTGAAAAAACTTCAAAAATTCCTAATTTTTTAAAATTGTAAAATAATGGCTTGTCAAACTGACTTTTACTTATATAATCAGCTTAATAATATAATCTAAATATAAAACATCAATTATTTTTACTGTAACTGTCTCCAAGAAAAATTTTGAAAAAGGTTACCGTGTAGCCTTAACTACTTTATCGGAACAAAAATGACAATCTTCGCAGTCCTCTGAAAACGCAATTTCTGCTATAAAACTATTCGCCTTCCCCGCTAAAATACTCATCATAGAACCCATGCTGCCATATATCTTGGAAGAGTGAACTTAAAAGAATATTCCTGATATGTATTGCCTTGAGTATTCGTAAAAATGGTTATTCTATGTAATTTTAAAGTGAGTGGTACTTTTAAGTACCATCGGTAGATAAAGGGTTAAGATATTTGATTTGAAATTTGCGAAAGCACATGAAAAAGTTTGTCTAGTAAAGTGTAATTAGTATTAAAATGTGTTTTAGGCAATGCACTTTTCTTCTTTTTAAAGCTTACAGATAATTTTCTTTTTCCAGCTTCTAAGCCAATTTTCCATTTTTAGTTAATTCTGCGGCTCTATTATATCATAGAAAAATATGTGTGAACTATTTTTGCAGAGTACATCATAACTTTAATAACCAGTTTTAAAAAGAAAATTCATTTTGTATACATTTGACCTCATAACATAAGGTATTATCAAGTATATCTTAATGCTTTGAAAAAGCCCTATTCTTGAATGGATAAAGAAAAAAAGATTATTGATCGAAGCTCTCTTTTATTAAAGTTTTTGATTTGATTTAAATAACGTCAAACTCTGAATTAAACATCTGAAATAAGTGAAAAAGAATCATGCAGTATAAACTCATAGTTAAGGAGCGAATCACTTAGAATATAATTGTTACACTTTTAAGTGATTTTAATGAAAAATAGCTTGCCGTTAGATATACAAATTAGCATTTAAGTTCAAGCTCACAACATGGGTGCCCTCATTATTAACAGAAAGTCTACATAAACAAGAATAGACTGCCGTTTTGAAGTATTGGACCTGTTTTCCGGAAACAGCTTCAGTATGCCTGTAATGATTTCACACAGCTCTTGGATAACTATTTATTTCAGAATGAAAATCATCAAAAAAAAAAATGGTATATTCTTTTACAATTCAATAGCAAAAAGGGTCCGTAATGATTTCGGGCCCTTTCACACAAAATAAAGGGGGTAACTTCGCCCGCTAGAGAAAAGTCCTATTCAAATCGTGAGTAAAAGGTTTACTCTCGGTAATTCCTCCCCCGAGTCTGGGGTGAGTTCCCCTGGCTCCAAATTCACCGTGCTCTTTCGCACTTCCCCTTCTGTTCCCTAAACTTCCAAGCTGGGGGGACCGCTGTACTTCGCGGGCTCGGTATCGCTTTTCCTATCGCTCAGGGACGTCCAAACGGCTCCCCTTTAAAAAACCCGTCTCCCTCCGGACTCTCTCGCCCTTCTTATATCCCTCTATTTCTCCTAGTCATCCCTTTCTATCTCTTTGTCGGACTCAACCCCCCTTGTTCTTTTGCCGCCTTCCGATCTCGGCTCCCCTTTATCCCTTACCCTTCTGCCGCGCCAAATCGGTCTCGTTTCTTGTTCACAAGTCCAAGAGGCGCCGAGGCTGGGTGCACATTTGTACATTCTCAGACGCGCCGTCGTCACCAAAATGCTGGAGAATGAATACACAATGTTAAGGCGCCTCTTTTTGACAGTCCGGTCAGCTGGAAAAGGTTCCGAAACTCGACCACCCAGTTACGAAATTCCTTCCCAGCAATTAGGAAAATGCCTGGAATTTTCGCAACGTCTGTCGTCAAGGGGCAAATGATCTGTTAGCAAATAGGGGGAAGAGATCGGCGAAGTATGCGAAGAAGTATGCGAGCGTCATTCGAGTACGTTTCTAATGACGATCGGGAAAGAATCATTGCCAAAAGATATACAGATTACCCCCTTCCGACAAGAATCAGATCGTGTAGGAAGTAACCAAGCAATAATAATAAATATTTGTTATCTATGGGTGCAGAAGGTAACAACTGACTGATGACACCGATAGCACCAGCCTCGTCTAAACATAACGATAGGTATATTGTGTGCATGGCTGTGATGTATCCCTGTAGCCTATAAGGAACCATGTGCAAGAAATACAACCGTTTTCAGAATAATCGTTGTCCACATGTATCATTTGATGTCGTTTGCATCACAACGAAATATTCGCAAGGTATCCATTGCTGTGATTATCTTTTGTTTCAAAACTACAAGTAATTGGCTCTGCAAACCTGCAATAACATATTGAACGGTAGATATGGATAAACGTATGGCATGACATTGTCTATGCAGACGAATCACGCTTTCCCCTGCAACTAGGGTTTCTTTCCCGGGTTCCCGGGAAATCATAAGATTTCTGTATTTTTTCTATTCCGGGAATTATACTTCGTTCCCGATATTTTCAAGGAATCGCAAAATTTACGAAAATTTGTTAAAGAAGAGTTTGGCTGTGAGAAACGATGATTTGTTTGGATACCAAAAGACTGGAATAGTTTGTTGGCAATGCTTAAAAGATTTTTAGAAATAAAGTCAGCAATTTTAAAAACATTAATTGACATTAAAGAAGAACATATGATGGCAAATGTAGAGTTTGAATTTATGATTGCAATTGTAGCAGGCCTAAGGCTAGTAAAAATTGGCTTAGAAAAATTATGCAGTCGAAATGCCACTTTGCTAACTGCAGGAGTATTTTCTTTCGTTATTGGAGAATTGATCAAACAAAATTAAGAATTTGCGAAAAATATGAAATATTCTCAAATCTAAAGAGTCAATGAAAGACGCAACGTTAATTTAATAGGATTGATGTAATACCTGAATTCTGGGAGAAAATACGAACGAAGCAGCTGCAGTTACTGTCAATATTTCGCGATTGCCTAGTAAAAATTGTTTGGTTGGACAAACCCAAATGATAGAAGAGAGAGGAACAAGGCTTTTCTGCGAAGAGGAATCAGTATCCAACTCATCGCACTCAGAAGAGAGCATGGAAATTTTGAAATAAAATCCTCTGACGTTGGACGAAGAATTAGAGAAAGCAATTTACTCTAAAACAAAAGTTTTATATTGTGAATTTCCCGAAGTTGAGTATTTTGTTTATGCATATCTCTTAATTTTCAATGTAGTGATTCAAAAAAAAATATCGCATGAAAAAAACTGCAGTAAATTATAATGCAATAAATAAAGGGTTAAGTTATCCAACTACGTTTTGAACCTTGATTTTGCAAAAACGTGCAAACGAATATTTTTTTGATATTTAGTGTCACTTAGATTAGAAAACATGTATAAAATTATTTTCAGAATATTATTAGAATGAAAAAATATTTAAACGCAATATTTTGGCAGAAAATGAACATTGAAAAACCTATTTTCAATGCTTTTACAGTAATAATATTTCGCCTATATATAGCTCAGACTTCTACAGAAAGCCTGAACTAGTACTTTTGAAAAATTCACATTACCTTCAGAGTTACTGCCAATTAAAATAATAATCGGTGCTTTTTACTAAAATTGTTTGATGTATTAAAATATGGACAAATCTGCTTATAAGTTATAAATTTCAGGTTCTGTACAGAGGTCTGAGCTATATATAAGCAAAGTATTATTGTTATAGAAGAATTTTTCACAAAAGAACATTTTAAATATATAGGTAATTCTATATTAATTTTTTAACAAAATATCGTATTTAAATAATTTTTGTTGTAATAATATACTTAAAACATTTTTATACGTATATTCTAACTTAAGTGACACTAAATATTAAAAAAAAAATTCGCTTTACGCTTTTGCAAAATCACGGTTTCGAACGTAGTCGAATATCTTAACCCTTTATCTACCGCATTATGATTTACTGCAGTTTTTTTCATGTAATATCTTTTTTTTTAATCTCTACATTGAAAATTAAGGGATATACATAAAAATATACTCAACTTTGGGAAATTTAATCCATTAGAGCTAATTAATTAATTAGAGATAATCAACTGTAAAATTAATTATATACACTGCTCATTTAAAAAGAAGTCAAATCGTTTTCTAAGGCCTTCATTAACTTACAAAAAATAAGATACTTACCTTTTGTGGCACTAACTATTTTTTCGCAACAAAAATGACAATCTTCGCAATCCTCTGAAGACGCCGTCAGCTGAAAACGCAACTTCTGCTATAAAACTATTCGCCTTCCCCGCTAAAATACTCATCATAGAACCCGTGCTGCCATATATCTTGGAAGAGAGAATTTAAAAGAATATCTCTAATAAGTATCGTCAAAGTATTCGTAAAAATAGTTATTCTATGTAATTTTAAAGTGAGTGGTACTTTTAAGAACCGTCGGTAAATAAAGGGCTTAAGTAAGTTCTTATTTCCTCTCCAAATTCTCATAATTTTCTTTTAGTATATATATTTAAGCTAATAGTACAACTTACAAAATGAACTCGTTAAATCAGTCACCCGGAACATAGACTTAGAAGTTTTTCTTTCGCGGAACTAGATTATTTTTTAAAAATCTTTTTTATAATGTTGAATCATCAGTTTAAATATATGTTTTCAAATTTACACATAAGAATAAAACTTTAAGAAATAAGCAAATATTATAAAGATATCATTTGTAAAATTGAAATGTACTAACGTTTGCTGCAATACATGTATAACATGTTATTTCCGGACTGTTCTAAAATGTAAACACTCCTTTATGAGGGAAAATATTAACTTATTTGTTTTATAAATGACTTCTCAGAATATAATATCTGTAGAATTCAAGCTAATAATAAATAAGAAAACCTTGAATATTAAAATTTAAAATAGTATACATTATTTTTTGTCATATCTGTATTGCTTTTCAAAACAGAATGAACGAAACAAAAATGTCTGAATAAAATTTCATAATTCCTTGCTGTTTGTTCGTTTTTCAGGAGAAGAGTCACTTTTTTTTACTGTCAAAAATTTCCTCGATGAAAATGTTTTTCTCAAGAAAAAAAAGAAAAATATTTAAACAGCATTTTATATGTATTAAATGTTATAGAAAAACAATATCGTTCTAGTGAAGCGGTGTTGTTGAGGGAGTTAGTGAGAGAATATTAACGTCGCACTATTTAGCTACTCTAGGGTTTTTGGCGACGGGCCTCATAATTTTTTTTGAGCAACGGTCAAGAGACGAAGACGACACCTGAGCTGGCACCCCCTCTCCTTGCTTCCACGTTGGTTGATGGAATATTAACGTCGCACTGTTCAGCTACACGAGGGCTTTTGGCGACGGACCACGTAATTTGAACCATGGTCAAGTGACGTGGACGACACCGAGCTGGCCCCCCCTCCCCCAACTACCACCCCCAAACGGGAGGACGTTTACCTCGCTTTAACGTGCATCGCGCCCACACGGCGGGTTTTTAGTGGTACGGGGCCGAACCGTGACAAGGAAGCCACGGCCCGATACCTATACATGGCTCCGGGCCCGCCCGCTTCCACACCAACGGGGGGGGGGCCTCAAAATTTAAGGGCATCGCTTCCTACACGGTGTTTTTCGGGACTAGGCTCGAACTCATGACACGCCAGCCAGGTCCGTTACCTTGACCACTGGGTACCGCCCCCGCAGTTTTTAGAAAACCTTTTGGTTATAGCTAATGAAATTTTTAGTGATCCAATTTGTGTCCTACAGAACTAATGCTATTTCAAATGCCCATAATTAACTGAGGAAATAAAAATCTGTTTATAGCAGTTCTTCTCAAACTTTCAATATTTGCGACTCAGTTTACAATCATAATTGTCTTTGCGTCCTCCTCTATTTAAGAATTATGTATTGAATCCAATAATAATATACATGAACGTAAAGCTACAATACAACTTTAATTATAAACCGTACAAATTATCCAGATAAGAATTAAATTTTGCAAATAATTTGATGTATGACAAGCCCATGGGATCTTTGGGTAATTATTAAAATTGTTCTTATATAGCTCAGTATTGTTAAATTAAATTATCTAATACATTGTGCAGTTCTGATACATTTACAAGAATAGTATATCAGTGTAAATGTGTATTCTATTTTTTTATTTTGTTAGAATGTATTTTGTTTTGCCGCATTTCTCTCTCTCTCAGTAAATTAATGATATTTTTTTTAAATAATCTCCTATTTTCGACATGAGATCGCTCCTCCTCACAAAGGATTATCACGTCCCCCCTTTAAGAGGGTACACCCCACAGTTTGAGAAACGCTGGCTTATGATGTATTGGCTTAATACACAGACCCTTTTTATGTTTAAAAACAAAAAAGGTGGGAAGGCTGGGGGAAATTTTTAAATTATTTATCACCCTTTTTTAAATTTTTTTAAAAAAATGGAAGCTGGGAAAATTAGGGAAAAAACTTTTTGGGGAAAATGATTGGGAATCCTTGAAAAAAAAAAAACTAAAAAAAACAAAAAATGGACGTTTTCAAAAAACCTAGATATTTTAGAAAGTTAAAAGCTTTTAGCAATTTTTGTCGGCCCGGGAAAAAAGGAAAAAGCCCCCTTTCTCCAAAACAAAAAAAAAAAGTAATTAAAAAAATAAATTGTTATATAG
>BMAV01025961.1:1769-14927 GCA_019973955.1 Trichonephila inaurata madagascariensis
CGCTTGACGGAGTTTTTTTTTTTTTAGATATTTAAATAATTTTGAATCTAAAGTATTTATAACCTATTTCAGCTACCATAAACCTATCGTTTCTTTCTTAGAATACAATTAATTAACAGATATGTATATTTAGCAAAAAATATCACTTTATGTGTACAGACATATGAATAGATAATTTTATATGACAATACTAATATAACATCCCCTTGTTTTTTATTCACCTAATTCCTTAAATAACATTACAAAATTTGAAGCTATCACTTCTATCGTGTGGCCGTAAGCACACACACTTTTTTTAAAAATTTTAACAGTTTAATTCTCCAATGGTACTTCCTCGCGCATGGGCAGAAAGCTTATATTACTTTAAAAATGAATGATAATTACTAATGCACTTGTGCAGCTCAATTTTTTTAACGGCTTCTGCAACCTTCCTTTTCGGCCCTGGCTTCGCTTGCTCCGGAAATTCCGTAGGACCAGTTGTTTTCTTTCGATTCGTTTTTTCGCTGTGAAATAATTTTCTCAGGTAATATTACTCTTTTTATCCGCATAAATTTTCACAGATTGCCAGCGATGTCCAGCGATGCTATTAGAGAGAATCTGAATGAATGCATGAAAAATTACGATTAATAGTGTGAAAGGCTTTTTTGCCCTGTTGCCTGAGATTGGAAAGAAAGCTTTTTTAGAATGGTGCATGAAAGAAGGTTTGATTGGATCATCGTATGTATGTCCGAAATGTGGAAAAAGTATGGAATTGAGAGAAAGAACGGGTAAGAAAGTGAATGATGGTTTTTGAATGGTACTGCAGAATTCAGTCGAGTGTGAAAGAGGATACCCATTATGTGTTTAGGAGTGTAAGGAATGGGTTTTGGTTTGAATTGAGTAATATGGATATGTGCACGTTTTGTTAGTGATGCGAAAATAAAAATTTTTTGGAAGGTGCTTTCAGAAATATGCAGTCACACACTGGTATAATTTCAGTCAGTCATCGTCATCATAAATGTCGGAAAAAGCAGCATTTTTTTTAAAGGTAAGTGAAATTATTTCCATTTTTAAATGCCTAATTTTTGCAGCTATTTTCAGTTTCAAAACTTTAAAACGTTATTTTTAAATGATCTTCCTTCCGCCATCTTGAATTTCGCGCTCTGGCGTTGCGTGTTGTGGTAGGGTTGCTACTCCAAAACACAACACGCAAAACACGCCAAATTGGCGAACTTTCAAAATTTGAAGGAAAGACGGCCGATTCCACAATTTCACCATCGATCACTGCATTTCTAATGGAAATTTTTCGGTGACTAGAGGAATCAATTGCTTTTGAAACAACGAAGACAATAGAAAAAGATTACGAAATAAAAATTAAACTTTATTCGCATATTTAAAAGTAAACACCCCTATATTAGTTTATATTTAAAATAATAATTCTAATTTAAAACAAGACTCATTTCCATAAAAAACACCTTCCATGGTATGTAACTTACAGAATTTTTTTTTGTTCATCAGGACTCGCTTTCCTTGACTTCGTCAGCAGGCACTACACTGCCACAACCCCTTTTTACGATCGAGCCATGTGCCCTGTAACATCAAGCGTAATGTTTAATTAGGCCTGAAAACTTAACTCATTTAAAGAAGTAGATTTTAGTATTTCACTCGGTCCGGATAGCTGGCCTTCTGCACTTAAGACGCCTACGGTGAAATAACTGGGCATATGGCTCGCGAAGCGAGCCTCCATCCCATATCCGAATGTAGATGTGGAGCGACTGTGAAGTTATGCTGGGGGAGTAGGAGGTTGCTGATTGGTCGAGCCAATCGTTCAAAAAGTTCCAAGTTCGAGAAGTTTTTAGAGCACTTGGTTGAGAGCTAAGATGGCGCTCTCTGATTGGTACATGGCTGGTGAGGATAGTGACTCTCATTGGCTGCTCAAATCTCTCAGAAAGAAATTTAAGTCGAAGGTGGAGAGGCAAGCCCAGATGCAGGGAATACGACAATATAAGAGAAAAAATTTAGAATAAAGTTAAAGGAAAGTTTTTTCGAAATGAAAATGGATTCGACTCTAAGACAAGCTTGAGTACAGTCGCGTCTTCTTTACGCTCTGTACTTTTTCCTCAACAGATCGAATTTATTTACATTAGTCGTTCCTATAGCTCTTTTCAGAGCTGAAAGGATAGGGCGACAACCTTTTTTAAACCTGTCGCTGTATTTTACAGCTTTTCTACCGATATTTTTCTACTAAACCAACAACGACTCGGAAATGGAAAACGATCACGACATGAATATGGAATGCACCAACGTACCCCTACCGACCTCTAGATCCTCTACACCAGACCTCTTCACTCCCTGCGAACAATTGATACAAGTTCAAAACGATATCAAGAAGTTCACACTTCTATCCATTGGCGCCCAACAATCCCTCAGCTCAATGGCTCCCTTCATGACTGCTGACGACCTGGAAGTCACCGAACTTTTCCAAAGACTAAAATTCTACCAGGAGGAACTAAAGCGATCCGAATGTGAGTATGGCACTTTACCTCCTTGTACAACTTCAGGCTGCACTGTTCACGGAACTCCCCCTTCTTCCCCTTCTAAATCCCTTAAGGATTACCCGGCTCTTCCCAAAATTAACTCTAACAAACGCAAAGAAAGCGACGATGGATTTATACCAGGATTATACCATGGATTTATACCAGGATGGATTTATACCAGGAGACAAACTATCAAAAAACCAAATTTAATTACTAATAATACTTTTTCTATGGAAACCGGAAATGCTTTTGATAATTTAAAGGAAAAGGACATCTCAGGAACTTCAACCTCTCAAGCCACCACCCACAACGATAATACTCCATCCAACACAAATCAAGTTAAAAAATTCCTCCCCACACCAGTAATGTTATACTGCACAGACACGATTAGAAACACCAAGAAAACAATAAATTCCACTTTTCCACACCTCCGCAGTAAACTCTCAGGTGAGTACATAAAATTATACACAGATAACTCAGAACAATACAGGAAACTTATACACTTCGTTGAACAAAAAAACTTTCAATTTCATGTAATCACCCCTAAAGAAAACAGATCTATCACAAGGTTGTCATCAAAGGCCTCCCCCGCGATAGCAACTCTGAGGACATCCAAAACGATCTTTTAGAGCAAGGCTTCCTCGATTCCAAAATTACCCAATTAACAGGAAGAATTACAAAGCAAAAATTACCCGTCTTCATGGCCACCCTCCCCCGTAACATTAATAATGCTAAAATATTCGACTTAAAAACCCTAAGTTATCTCACCATTAGAGTAGAAGGATACGAAGGAAATGGAGTAACACAATGTTACTCCTGCAATAGATTCAATCACACAGCGGATAACTGTCATATGACACCCCGCTGTATTAAATGTAGCCAACCACACCAGACCAAGCACTGGCCCATACAACGAGTCGATAATGCATATTGCATTAATTGCCAAGATTACGGCCACATGGCCAACTACTCGAAATGCCCCCTCTTCCCAAAGCCTCGTAAAGGCAAAACTGTTAACAACAACTACACCACGGTAGTGGAAAGCATTGTAAGGCCAAACGTCTCCTACGCTCAAGCTACCAAACCACAAACAGACAATAGTCACAAAAATACACACCAGATGGCGACACGGAATGAAGTTCCTGTGATTCCTCCGCAAGCTCAAGCCAATCGAAAAATAAAAATCCCTCCTGCTGCACCTATTAATAACATTCCCGAAAACACCCCTCAATACGCAATAGTCCAAACCCTACTACAAACAATGCAAACTCTGGCAGTACTCACGCAGCAAATTGCTGCACTTAATTTCAATGCCCCCCTCCTAAGAAAAATTTAAAAAACAGAGATGATCGATTCTACGCCCTATTAGAGACTATTATCAACAAAGATTATGATGACTAGTCGAACCTCGATTGGCTTGAAACTTTGCTCTTGGAACGCAAACGGCATATTAAATAAAATTTCTGAGTTTAAAATTTTTGTAGAGAAGTACTCTCCCGATCTAGTACTACTTCAGGAAACACATCTGAGACACTCACACAATTTGAATATTCCTAATTACATCTGCTATCGTAATGATTACATCGGAGACGGACAGGCAAGAGCGGGAACTCTCATTCTTGTCAAGGGTAATATCTTTCATTATAATATATCCCCACCCCACCCCTTCAATACATCGAAGCCACAGTGGTAGTCATTACCCCTCATAATTTAAACCCTATCTCCATAATTTCATAAATACGCTANTTCATAGAATAACGCCACTGTAAATAAGTCGTTCTGCTGTAGCTGCATTGTTTTAGATACATATTTTGTCCCGTCTCGTTTCGCACTCTTCTAATGTTTCCCTCTCCTGTATGACACATAAGTATGTCATTTGATGTTTTTAAAGGTGGGCTTACGAACGTATTTTCAATACAAAATACAGTAAGACCCCGCTTAACGCTGTTTCAGTTTAACGCTTTTTTTATTTGAATTGTGCAATTCCCCGAAGTTGCACACAGCGGTAGGCTTCCCGATATCCGAAGCAGTTTATCTGTGTTTCTTCTTTCCAGCGGAATTATACGAACGTATTTTCATTCATCTTTTCAAACACTTGTTGACGTTATTGTAAGTATAAATTTATATATTATAACGATTGCTATATAGTGACAAATATTATGATTTTTAGTTTTTATCTCATGTGGGTGATAATAAAAAACACGAAAATAAAGCAGCAAGAAAAAGCAGGAGCACATTTTGACTGGAGTTCAAAGGCAAGACGGGGCGTTATGGATGCCTTATCCACTTACCAACATCTTCTTACTGAGAGCAGTAGGAAAACGCAAATTATATTAGAGGCCTTCTTGATAAAAAGGCAGAAAATTGGAAATGCAGAAGATACTGTATGATCTGAAATGTAAGCATACTGACTTAGAATTTTATTTATTTTTATATGTTTATTCATTTATTATGTTTCTATATTTGTAAGAAATACATTTTTGTGTTTTATTGTTATATAAAACACATAATTAATAAATTTAATTGTAAAATACCTGACCAATTTTCTACCCATCTTCCCCTAACCCCATTATTTACAGGATGAGATAACCTCGTTTAACGCTGTTTCATATTACGCTCTACTTTGATGGAACGAATGCCCCGCTATAAGCAAGGTCTTACTGTGCATTTAGTGTATTAGTTGGGTTATTAAGGAAGTTTTAGTGTGTGTGTGTGTTTCTTTTGTAAATTGGTGTTTTTTTATAAGGCAGGCATGATCTTAAATCTTCACCATGGGCATATTTTCTTTTATTTGATATTTATTGGACTAAAATGAGTTGAATTTTTTAAGTTTCTCCTCTTTTTTTAAAAAATTTTAGATTCAAATTAAACCCATAATGAACGGGGGGGAAAAGTAAAAGAATCTTCTGCATTTCTTTATTTGCTCAAAAAGTATTGTGAGAATGCTAATAACGATATTAATCATAATTTAGTTACAATTAATATTTTATTTTTATTTTAACTAGGTACATTTTATGTGTTCTTACATCACAATTGTTTTTATAAATATATTTAACATTTAAAAAAAATACTATTAGTGGTTCGCGGGATTTAAATTATGAATTTACTGGTCCGCAAGGTCAAAACGTTTGGCGACCGCTGTTTATGACCACAGGATAGAAGTAATAACTTCAAATTGGTAATGTTATTTCAAGGATTAGAGAGTTCGGTGAATAAAAAACAAAGGGATATTAGCATTATTATATAAAATTATTTATTCATATGTCTGTACCATAAAGTAATAATTTTTGTGAAATATACAATCATATTTGAGAATTAATTGTATTCTAAAAAGGAAACAAAGATTTATGTTAGCTGCAATAGGTTATAAATGCGTGAGTTCAAAATTATTTAAATAACTAAAAAAAACTCCATCCAGCATTGTTTCGTACTTCGTCGTGCTTTCATTTCGATCATTTGAAATAATGAAATTGAATTTTGATTTTAAAAAATCGACTAAAGGTTTTGATTTGAAAAAAATCTACATTAAAATCCTTTCTTAAAATCATGAGTAATTTGTTCAGAAAAGCCGATTCGGCTTTGTGAATTTTGTTGTAATTTAACAATATTCAATTCTATCCAGGAATAAATTTAAATTCTATCCAGGATAGTAAGACTGGTAGTTTGGGGAAGAGAGGAATCCAAGTCAAAACCTTTAAAAAGGGATTTAATCGAAGGATTTATATCACATAATATCTTGCGTATGCTAGCTCTTTTGTTATTGTATGGCAGTTTTGTACAAGTATATCCGGTGCTGCTGCAAGGTAAGTCTTCTTCATTATATTTTGTCTTCTTGTATTTAAATTATTTAATGTAACTTTTTCTTAATAACTTTATACTTAATTTTGTTATTTTAAATTTTTAATTGTTTTAATTTTTACTTTAGACTCAAAGTATATTTAAGTAATTATGTGATTAATAGAACTATTTGTTCATTTCTATTCTGATTCGCTTACAGAAATAGATTTTTATTCTTAAATTCACTGTAATATTGCTTACGATAACTATACTATTTACTTAGTTCTATAAAAATGTGACCTTTTTCTACATTTTAAGTTTAATTTTAGTGTAGGATTTTTTTCTCTCTAACCCTATTTTTTAATTATATTACATGTTTCATTGTCATGCTTTTACTAGGATTAGAAAGAATACCGCCATTCATTTTCGTAGAAAGAGGCAGCGTGCTGGGGGAGACCCCCTTTCACGGCGCATTGGTGGGGGAAGGGAGAAGATAAATTTTCGCGTTTCACGACATTTGGAAGTGCCGGGGGAGGTCCCTCCTTTGGTCACATGATTTCTTTTTAGATGTGTGCATGTAGCGGACGCCCTTGTCCGAGAACGATTTCCCACTAAAGACGAAAAAAGCCGATTGAGCGTTACAAAGCCGAACCTGACGCATCATTCAAGTTCACTGTCCAGAAAAACGAGTCTAAAGAAGTTATCACTTCAAAAATTCTAATTTATTACCGTGATGGATTTCATTTTGCTGAATGTAGATCTTTGGCCTTTAAACTTTTTCGATTTAACCCTTAAAACTTTAAGGAGTTTTCATGCAACTCTATTCCACACATATAGTTAGAAAAATATGTTTTAAAATGATTTTTAAAGTAGATCAACATGTTATAGGTGCTTTAGGTAAATGTAATTATAAAAAAAAATTATATTTGTTATTCAAAACTTTTAATGTAATTTAAGTATATTTACTTTAATTAATAACATTAATTTTTGATGCAACTGACTTCTGCCCATGTATTATATTTACTAATTGAGATATGTGTTTGTATTTGTACACAAACAGTGGAAGACATGGTCTATTGAAATTATCCCCAGTCATATTTCATATTCTAAGTTAAATTTGTTTTCATATGTTATTTTTTTGTAGCCTCTTAGTTGAGAAAGAAATTTTTTTCTATTAAAAGCATTGTTCTGAATGGCATTAAAATGTTTATAAGTGTGTGAGTAATACTGTGTATTTTTTGCAGAAATTTGCAACCCAAAATTTAGAAGCTCTTTTTGTTTATACTTAGACATTAACGTTGAATCTGTTGATATGCCAATAAATTGTTCCTTCTTCATTATAGGTGTTTTCTCCCCCGCAAATGCAAAAAGATAAACGTACCCGGGATATAGTAAACAATTGAATATTCACAATTTAGTACGTAGAACATATAAAGAAAACCTTTTTAATATTATTTTAATATATTATAATAAAAGTTAAAGTATTGCAAAATAAAGTTATGTATAAATAAAATTTTCAGTTTTAATGAATAGGATAAGTTTTAGATACTTGTGGTTATATAAACTTCAAAGAGAACATGAATCCATTTCTTTTATACATTTACAATTTTCTTTCCGCATTTCTACTGTGACTCGTGGAACCCCAGGGTTCCGTGGAACACGGTTTGAAGACCACTGGCTATTGGCAGGGGCGGCTCTAGTGCCGGACAAACCGGATCTCTGCCCGGGGCGGCAAGTTTTAAAAGCGGCATTTGGATCTAATTTGAAAAAAAAAATTTTGTCATAAAAAATTTGATATATGAAATATTATTGGGTGTGAATTTGGTATTTAATTTAACGTATCATATTTTTTTTATTTTGTACTCTGTATATTTAACGACACTTTTCTTTTATGTTGAAACTCGAAGGGTTCGAGGCGGGAGAATAAAAACATGAAATTTAATATGTTTACACATCTTTCACTAGTAACATTCTCCCCATCCCGGAGTGAGATCACAAAGGACATTCCTTTCACCCTTATGTCGTTCGGTTTCAACTATCCAAAACCGGACAAGGGTAATAAGAGGATTTGATAGATAGAGAGCCACCAAAAATGTTTTATTTTAATCTTGAATGTGGTTCAATATATTAGATTTAAAAAAAACTGCTTGTGATCCTCATTATTAGTAAACTATTCTTCGAAGAAACTGACATGCTTAAAGAGAATATTTTTTCTCTTTCATTTCACTCGTTTGAAAAAATAACAAGAAATTATGCCCTTAATTTCGAATTATTTCGAATTTTTTTGTACAGAGAGAGAGAGGCGGAATTGGAGAGAGGGGCGACATTTTGCATTTTTGTCCGGGGCTGCAAAACTGCTAGAGCCGGCCCTGCTATTGGGGAAGACCATTGGTATGGGACCTCGTAATTTTAAACCTCGGTCAAATTACAAGCCTTTTCATTAACAGGTCCTTTGCTCTGGGGCAACCGCAAAGTAGGACTTTAATAAAAAAAACAAATCAAATTAAAGATTTAATGAAATTGCATATTGGTTTAAAACTTGTTGAATATTCATACAGTCGATATATATATAGTGATAGGAATTTTGAGTAAATAGTGTAAATGATTTGTATTTGAGTGTTTAATGCATTTATATTACTCTATGTGTTTTGTTTACTGCATGTTAAAATTGTACCATTCACAAGCAATGCCGCCCCTTACGTTATAATGGCGATTCAATGAGAACTTGGCGAAATCTTGGCGGTAGAGCCAAGTTGGCAAACGATTTGGCCACCATTTTGGCGTCATTGGCGACAATGTTGGCGAGTTCGGAACCCTCTGGAATCTTCTAGAAAGTAGTGGATCTCTCCACTAATGTCACGAGCGGCAATATTTCTGGAAGTTTCTGTCACTCCTATAAATAAGATGCTCACCGTGACGGCAATGAGTCTGGATTAAACCAGCGAGTAGTGAGGATTGTTTTGACTGGCGATTAGCTCGGCTGTGCTTGTGAGTAATCTTTTACATACGTGTATTTTTTAAACACTGGTTATTGTGTTTGATTGCTGCAGAAGGTGTGAAGACCTTCGGAGATTTATTCTGTGAATATTGTTGCGGAATCCTATATTTAAAGGATTGGATTTTTGTTAATAAATTCGCACCGCTCTTGAAGTACTGTTTATTTTCTTTTTGATTGTTTTGCATAAAATCCCCGAACCCTCGGATCTACGTAACAATATACAGTTGAACCTCCGTATTACGAACCTCTATATTGCGAATTTTTCTATATAGCGAACTTTTCCTTAGAACCAAGAACATTTCACGAATTTTTTCGTAAAATAACCTTCCAATAACGAAGGCATTTTCTATACAACGAAATTTTTTTCTTGTGATTCATTTTTTTCTTTCCATTTTTAAATTATTTCGAAATTTCAAGTAAAGTTTTTTTGACAGTTTGCCTTGAAGTAGGCGAGATGAAACCATCTACGCTTTCCTTTCTCTTATCGGGATTAAATTTAGCTAATTCAGGAAACTCCGATGATTAATTCCGTTTGCTGGAGAGTTAAGGGAAGGGGAGGGGTTCCGTGTATTAGACAGCTAGAAGTATTGCAGCGAGGTAGAGTTTTAAACTCACTTACCACTGTGTCAAATCGTCCTTGAAGGTATGTTTGTCTTTGGATCAGTTCTTGCATCTCTGGGGCTTCCTCTTCCGAGTAAGGTGCAAGGGAGTTTATTGGTGTGCGTCACTTCTGTGGGCATAATGGTGCAATTTCGGATGTCAGCATTGCAGAGTTGTAGCCAATCGCAGTGGGAAAGTTGCGGAGTGAAGGATCATGAAAAGGGCAATGATAATGGTTGTGTACAGTCCATGATCGTGGCCTGGTCAGTGGAGAGTTCCATGTCGTAATCCGTGAGAAAAAAAGAGCAGTAAAATACTGTAAAAATACAGCGACAGATCAAAATAGTCGTCGCCCAAATTACTTTAAAAAGTTAATATAAATACATGCCTCTCAGCTCACTTTTGATAATCTTTCGTTGAATGTCAGCATTAAACTACAAATCGAATTTTCCTCATCATACCTTTTCAGACTTAACATATTTTAAACAAGGGGATATATATATATACATATATATAATTGCATTTATTTAAAAAAAAACATAGTTCTAGATTAGTAACCTTCATATTTACATTTTGACGCAAATTTTTCTATCATAGATCAAGGGAAATGTCCGATTCTATCATACCGAACATCAAACAAAATTGTGTGGCACAGCTTTTACTTTACAGATGATAATTATAATATTAGGTGTTAAACCTCTGTAGTGTTTTTTATACCCTATTTCTCTTCATTCTTCAAATACATCATCAGCTAAAATTACATCTTCAGAAATCCCTCCACTTGAATCATCAGAAATGCAATTCCTTTAATTTATAATTTTCTCTATTTCTTTCCAAGTGAAATATTCTAAATCAGAATATAACAATTTAAAATATTTGTGAAAAATTTAAGATTAAGATTAAAGAAAAAATTATGAAAAATTTGTATGGCCATTTATATATAAACCAAATAACGTTTCTTCACGTCACAGGTATATGGATCTGCAATAGGTCCTCTATCCCCTATCTGATATAGTATTTTGGCTCTGACAAGTGGAAAACCTGAATGGGAAAAACAGAGTTCACTGATTCAGTAGAAGTGATCTGATTCGCTAGTAAGGTAATGCAGACGAATGACGTCACAGTCTGGGGTAGTGGTCTTCTGATTTCGGCGGAAAAAAAGTCCTGAGAATTTTGACGGTCTACTGGATATTGTAGTTTAAGCAATGTGTGGCATTGGTTGGTAGCAATAAGTGAGAAAGCTCTATAATGGGGCTGCCCTGAAGTTGGGGAAATTAAAATAAGAGTTACTTGAATGGTGGGTGCAGAGATGAAAATTTTTTTAAAAAATTATAAAAAATTTAAAAAATTACAAAGTTTAAAGTTCAAAAAATAATGGAGAAAATTTTTGAAAGAATAGCTCGCATTGTCCACCGGTGAATGCGAAGCATTAATATTAAGGGGGATTATAATGAATCCAGGAGTATTCTTCTGGGTCTCTTAGTTTGTCATTTAAGTGATAATTTTGAATGTCTATTAAATTTAAATTATTGGAATTGGGGAGGTTATTAAAAATTTAATCGCTAGAGTTTGAACAAAGTTTTTAAAAGATTGAATATCGAGGGCTTTATAGATGTAGGAGTTTCTGGTATATCTACTAGCTCTTGTAACATTTCTAAAAAATAAATTTTGCGAGACTGCAAGAATTTTAATATTAGTATTTGCTGCGTAGCCCCACACAGGGCAAGCATAACTTAAGATGGGACAAAAAACAGCAGTGTAGAAAAGTACCTTATTGTTGAGAGTCATATCAGAATTCCGGTTAATTAGGGGGTAAATTAATCTAACCTCGATCCGGAATTTATTTCTTGCATAAAAAATGTGATGTTTCCAAGTGAGTGCTTTATCTAAAATGATACATAAGTATTCTGTATTCTGAGACCAGGTGTAGTGGTGTGGAGTATAGCGTGGGAGACGTGCATGACCTTCTTCTCCTGGTAAAAAGCACAGAAACCGTTTTTTCGACATTGATTTTTATCCTCCATGTATTAAAGAAATTTTCCAGGAGAGAAAGGTGTTTATTTAGAGCGAGTGTGATTGTGTTGTGATTTTGTAACAAGCCGTTATACATGTGGCACCAGCATAGAGATTTGTCATTGTTTGTGGATGTGTGGGCATGTCATTTATGTAAAGATTAAACAAAATTGGGCCAAGAAGAGACCCCTGTGAACAGCCAATATTTATGTTGTATGTGTCCGAAAATGTGTTGTTGACTCTGGTCTGATAGTACCTCTTTATAAGGTAAGAATTTATAATATGAATTAATGAAGGAGGGAAGTTATATTTAGTTAATTAATAAGTGAGACCACTTTCCCAGACCCGGTCAAAAGCCTTCTGGATGTCGAGAAAGACAATTCCAGTGGATCTGCCTCTCTGAAATCCAGCGGTAATTTTTTCCGTGAGTCTGAGCACGGGATGTCAAGTAGAAAGATGTTTAGTGAAGCCATATTGGTTTGGATTAATTAGATTAGTATCAGAAATATAGGATTTAATTCTGTTGAGAATGATATGCTCTGTAATTTTACTTCAGGTTGGCAATAAAGATGTTGGCCTATAACTTTGAGGATGATGAATGTTTTTACCGGGCTTTTTAATGGGAAAATAATGGCAGTTTTGAAGTTGTTAGGAAAAGTGCCTGAGGATGAGAATTTTATTGATGAGATAAGTTAGAATAATAATGGTTTTCGTGGTGAAATTTTTAATCATTTTATTGGTTATATTGTCTATTCCTGGGAACTTGTTGATTTTTAGTTTACTTATGTAAGCAGAAATTTCATCTGAATTGGTAGGAGTGGGGGGGGGAGTGAGAAGTTTCCCTGGGCATTCGTGACGTCAGAGTCAATGGTGGTGTTGAAATTACTTGGTCTGTTGTTTCCTGTGAAGTTGTCTTTAAGAGTGTTTGCTATGAGGTTTGCTTTCTGATCTTCGGTAATAGCGTTGCCAGAAGCAGTGTTTAGAGCAGGAATATCTGTATCTCGAATTAGTAAGAAATATGACAAGATAAATGCAAATTTCTATGTTAACTTTCTATATTTCTGTACTTAAATTACATAATGCAGTGGTCGTTAGCCACCGGTCGGTGGATCAAATAGCATTCTGCCGTACAATGAATATAAAATCATTTCTATGTTATTTACTGTAGTGTATTTCTGTTTGATTCGTGTGACTTTCCACGGAAATCACTTTATATTCTACATTATAAAATGATTTAACATAGAATATAAAGTT
>BMAV01025963.1:1397-15400 GCA_019973955.1 Trichonephila inaurata madagascariensis
AATCCATTTTTTAATATGTAACAATGAAGATATGGACATGGACTATTCGTGACGAATAAAATGAAAAGACAGTTCAGTATAAAGATGATGCATATATATATATTAGTACAATGACATCAGAGGGGCCATCACGGCATGCAAAGGCGTGGAATACGCTTTCTCAGTGCCATAGTAACTTAAATAGAAGGAGGAAGGACGTATTCTCAGACATTCCCTGCAAGTTAGTGAAAATCGTACTTTCATAATGGTTGCAAGAACATTCGAGATGCCTTTACAAGTGGTAGAATGAACGGCAAGTTTGAAGAAGGGCGTAGTTTGACCAGAATTGCTCAAGATTTTTAAAAAAGACAAAAGTGTAGTTTCAAGAGCTTGGTAGGTCTTACAAATGACAGGTACTAGGAAAAGTTGGTGGTGGTTGGACAACGAAATCTACAACAAGTGATGACTGATATATCGCTCAGCAGGCAAAAGAAGACAGGAACCTGACATTGGGCAGCATTGCTCAGCAACTGCGTAAGAATGACAATGCGCGATCACATAGGACAGCTGCTATAGAAAGTTAGGATATCTGAAAAAAGGTAGCCAACATACTCCCCCGATTTAAATCCCTTTGGAAATGAGTAGGATGCTTTCGAGAGACGTCTGGCAGCAAGATCGTATCCACCAAGTAACATTAAACCGCTGCAAAAGAAGAGGGGCAACTCTTTATCTCAAGAACTGTTCGATAATTTAGTATAGATAATGAACTGCGTTTGAAGGGGATATCATATCCCTTTCTAAAAGACTTTGATTTCTTGTTCTTTCTCATAGTCAATATTTTTCACTATATATATATATAATATAATGATTCTCTTTTTCTATTTGATTGAGAACTTTTTTGTTTAATTCACCTAATCCCTCCAAGAAACGTGTTAATTAATTCTTTTATTTTACTCAACTAACGATAAATACAGTTTTAACTGCAAATTTAATTCTAAAACAAGTGCAGAGATGACAACTTTTGAGGCAAGATAACGCAGTGTTGTATCAGCATCAGATCTTTTCAATCAGAGTATTAATACAAAGAAATCCTGCGAGTAAAAAAATTCTCGAACTATCGGAAGGTGGATATATAAGCTGAGATCCTTTGCAATGAAAAGGAACATGCTTTTCTCCGTCTTAAGCTTAGTGCATGTGTTTTGTTATCATTTTTATGCATAAATGTGTAAGCTTGTTTGTATAATGTATTGTCAAGAACACATAGTGGTAAATAAATATATATCTGTAATTAACATCTCTGGAAATAAATATACTTATCCAAGGTAAATTTCAACAAAATTAAGACAGTGATTTCAAGTAAAACACGATATATATATAAATATATATAGATTTCAATGTTTTGCTTTTTTATCAAATGAGCAAAGAAACAATGTCTTTTTTTGTGTACATAAGCAAATCACTAATAAAAATACAGTAATGAAATATCCTCTAGATAATGAAAGTTATATCAAATACAGAGATGTGTGTAATAGAATATTTATCTATGAAAACAGAAGCATGTACATGATAGATTCATGCACATGCTTAAATTTTTTTGTTTCCGGAAAGCAGTCGAGAGAAGTTGTGACGGGGCTTTATCGCGCCTTCTCATTAATCCTCTTGGAGAATCTTTGGGGTCAGAATGGCATTATTTCAATCCAACCCTCTCAAGAAGAAACCGCGATATGCAAATTAGTGAATAGATATTAAGGGAGCTTTAGCATTCGCGAGTTAGTTGAATAGAAGTTGGATAGAAGACAGATAGTAGAATAGAAGTCGGATAGTAATAGAAGGGAAGAATAATAGTAGAAGAATAGAATACAAGAAGAGACAGAAAGCTGAGGAGCGGATCGCTGTGAGATATTGGTAAGAAATTAATTATAGGAGTGGAGTTATAGAACAGACTTTAGCTTATTAAGGAATCTACTGTAAATAAAGATTCTGAGGTTAATTTCTCATAAAGATAGTGATTAGGATTTCAGGCGCTACTTACTTAGAATTGATATTTACGTAGTATCATTCCTGATCATATCCCTTTAGTAAGACGTGTTGCGTTGATCAATATATATATATATATATTTAGATATAATAAATTGGATTTATTATGGAGAATTTGGGTGATCATTAATATATTCCTACAAATCTAGGTCGCGTAGATGAAGATATGATAAACCCGGGCCGCGGGATATCCTAAAGTGCTGTTATACATATTCGTCGAACTTTTATTTCTCTAAAGATGACAAACTAAAGGTTACTGAGATCCCGCATCAAATTTTGTTAAAATCATCAATTCATAAGATTCAGGAAGTGTTTGGAGACTATGCAATGGGAGTAACATAAATTAAGGACTAGTTAAACCGATTCAAAAGTGGCCGCACATCAGCAGAGAGTGACCAGCGTTCTGGGACACTACAAACCTATTCGAAATACAGCTGTTGTTGAAAAGATGGAAAATCTGATAAAGAAAAATCATCTTTTGATCACACGGGGGATTTCTGAACAAGTTGAGATCAATACACATGCAATTTTGTGTCATTATGTGCAGAGTGGCTGCGGAATTTGTTTCGAAGTTTTTGATGGTGGAACAGAAATAACTTCTTCTTACAGTTGCACAGGACCTACTGGATGCTATCAGTGCTGGACCTAGCTCTTTGCGACTTCTGGCAGTTCACGAAAATGAAACTACCATTAAAAGGATCCCGTTATCGGAGTAGAGAAAATACAGAACGAGAAGGCGGAATTGAACACCATTTCAAAATAAACTTTTTAGAAGTGTTTTCGGTAGTGAAAGGAATGCTGGTCTAGGTGTGAAAAGGCGAAAGGGGCCTATTTTGAGTTTGATTAGGATCCCAATCCCGTAAGGTGACTAAGATATTTTTCTGGGCAAAGGTCGGATACTTCTTGAGCAGATCTTGCATACAAGTAAAGTACTGTGTACAGGAAACCTAAGCCATGCATAAAAAACTTATTATTTAGTTATGTGAAAATAAACAATAAATAAAGAATAAAGAAGATAATTGTATTATACATGATAAAGTGGATGCTATTTCACTGCAGATAAATCAATTCCCTTTTTTAAATCTAAACAGGTGTTGTTATTTTATCTATCATAAGGAACCAAGCTTGCACGAGAAATTACCAAATAATTACGGCAGAAAATCGGAAAGCATCTGAAAAAAAAAATACGCTTTTCAATCTTACTGTATATCCCAAGAGGCATACATAATGCAATCTAAAATCCCAGACCAAATGTATTGTACGTGTGTAGAGCTTATCCGAAGATTGAGTGTAGATGTAGATATTTTGGTTGTAGAAATAAGTTTGTATTAAATAATATAGTTTGGAATTTTTGTCAAATATTTAATAATAAAATGTTAAAAGATGATGTAGAATCATGATTAAAATTGGTTTTGAAGCATAAAATATATGATTATATACAAGAAATTTTGTAAATAATCAATTACTGTCTTAACATTAATTCCAGCTGCTGACCTTATCAGATTTCAATTAATTTTGTGAACATTCACTGCTGGCCACACAAAGTACAACACCAAGAAGAACCAGAGATATCATAGTGAAATTTATTTGGCAGATAAAATGTTCTACAAAGATCAAACGATTACAATTACAGCTTCTTGTGACATGTGAATGATGGCAAAATCAGTGGTTAGTGTGGCCACCACTGTTGTCTATAACTATTGCCACACGCCTCGGCAAAGAATGGCTTTGCATGTATCCTTGGGGCATAGAAGACCATGCGGCTTCCACATATTGCCAAGGTTGATCTAGTATAGAAGCCGGTGGTGAATCCAGAGCCTGTCGTTGTGCAAGTATGAAGCACTCGTTTTTAATTGGCGATAGATCGGGAGAACAAGCAGGCCAAGGAAGCAATTCAATCTGATGGGTAAAGAAGAACTCTTGAACATTGCCTGTTGGAATACAGCTGATGGTAAGCTGTGAATGTATGGGAGGACCATGGGCTCCAACACCTCAGAGATGTAACACTGGTTGTTCAGTGTAACGATAATGCATACTTGACGGGTGCGGTAGGGAAATCCAATACCACCCCAAACCAGTCGAAAATTATAGATTGGAAGACAAGTCTAGAACAAGAAGAATTATTGAACTCGAATGTAAACATCTTGTACAAATCATGAGGAAATAAAATCCCATCGTAGCTGTTAAGAAACTGGTCAAAATCATTGAATCATTTCTCGATACCTACGTGACCTCACGTATACAAATACCGTGGTATAATAACAGTCATTTCTTTTAATATTTTAGATCACAGGTTTCCCCAAAGTGGCTCCTATGGATCCTTGTGGGGTCCTCAAGACTGCTGATTGGTTTCTAGGCAAATTAAATTTAGTTTGGGGGTTCAGGTCACAATTTTAGGGGACTCGCAAAAGGTTTGACATAAAGTAAAATATTTGTGACCCATTTCCATTATTAGGATATTTAAAATAAATGAATTATAATTTTTTAATAGTAAGTTTTAATAGTAATGAATAGCAAGTTTTGGAACCATTGATTACGAGGCTTAAGCCCGGAGACCACCTACTCCATGGGTACTCAACCTTTTTTTCTGCTGGGCCGCATACATATGTTAGCCATTTCACACAGGCCGCATACATATGTTAGCCATTTTCGCGGGCGGCATACATATGTTAGTTATTTCACGCGGGCCGCATACATATGTTATTTATTTCACGCAGGTCACAACATGAGGATGAATGGGGGGAGGGGAGAGAAATGCTTTAAGACCAAGATAACATTGGAAATTTAAAATGTGGAAAATTGATCAAAATATTTTAACTCCTGTTTTGCTTTTTTTTTAATTACTATTTTTTATATTCTTTATTTTTGTCACTAACACTGAATTAAAAGTATTTATGAAACACTCCTTCACAATTTCTGCCTCAGTAAACGCGCGCGCGCGCGATTTCATATGATTACCAATAATATGACAGACTTCATAGACCGCTGTGATATTGCCACTAAAAAACACTTTGTTGCTGTTGCAAATATTATTCAAGAAAGCTTATTTATCACCTCTTGAAAGAGATCTTCGAAGAAAAGTGTCATTGAATGCGTATGATTCCTGTTCATTGATATTTTTAAATACAGCACTTTCGTGACAAATCAAGCAATTACTGATCCATGTTTGTTTTTTTCACTACAAAATAATCAAATTCCCCATCGATTTGAAACGATATATTTTCTTCGAATATTTTTCGCTTGTAAGGTATGAAAGATAGTTAAAAATTAGTTCCACCGATAAAATTGTCGCTACTCCACTGTTGTCTGTTATCACTTACAATAACCGTTCCAAATAGAAAAAGAATATCAATTCGTACCCGTACGACATCGACAGCAAAAAGCAAAAAAATATATATTTGATTTCCTGACAAAGAATTTCCCACCAAATTTTTAATACAATGTTCTTAAATAAGTACATTTCTCAGAGCAATGGTACATGACCAGGCCACTTAAAAAGGCTCGGTGGGCCACAGGTTGAGTATCGCTGACCTAGTCTGATGAACAACAGTTTTGAGAAGAAAATCAAGCATTAAATCCGTCAAAATTTGAACATTCCCTTCTGTTTCCACCACACATGTCTGTTTTCCTCACGAGGTACTGTTGCTCATGTCCTTCTGTCATCGGAGTGAAATGAGGACAAACTGTGATGGATCCGCTGTCACCGATCCGAGGCCCATCCATCCGCGAGTGAAACAAAATAATGACAACTCCTCTCACAATGGATTACTCCCTCAAGCACCATTTATGCAACCCCCTTTGTAAAAACATCAGGCTTCAGCCGTGAGCTCATGTTTCAAGGAACGAGGTGGGGAGTATGATTTCACCTGAACCCCTGGGAGAAAAGAATAAGATTGGGGGTCAGCCTGCTGTTTTCCATCTCATTTTAAACAAATATTCATTTTGAAGTGTTTGTATTGGAAATTGTATTAACTCAGTGATTTATGAAAAACGCACTCTTTAAAAATATAAGTGGATTCTTTTAATGTAAACAATAATTAGAGACTCTGTAGATCTGTTACTTTTTCTTGTAATTATATATACCACTATGCTATGGAATTATAGAATTACACTTTTACACAGTGCCATAACGTACATCCCGCAACCCCCGCATTGCGGGGGGCAGAACTCTAGGGGGCCCATAGCCTGACTGACAGCAATTTTGTATTTAACCAATGTATTAAATATTAAAGACAAGACTTTTCAGGAGGGCCCTAATATTCTCCGTTACGCCACTGCTTTTACATCAATATTCTTTTTAAATTACAGTTACGGAAATAGTTATTATAAATAGCAAAATATTAACTATATTAAAATTGCATTATCAAACGATTTTTTTATGCAATTAATGATAAATCGTACAATTCAACAAAATACCGTAAAATCCGGCGTATAACGAGCACCGGTGTATAACGCGCACCTATACTTTCAAGCTGCTTTTTTTTAATTTTTAGGTATATTCGCCGTATAACGCACCCCCCCTTTTTTACGAAGTAACTTGAAATGTACGTACACAATGCTATTATGTTTTGAAATTGTTTATTCGAGGTATTATCTTAGGGTTTTTGAAAAAAATAGTATACTTCTATATATAGAACTCTACAACCCTTTAAGTTCATTAAGATGTCATTTCTTTTAAATAAACAGTGTTCCGATCTAAGTAGAAGTCTAATTTTTTTATCCTCATCTTTTATATATATTTTTTTAAAGCTAGCATTTTTTTATACCCGGCGTATAACGCGCACCCTTAAATTTTGTCCTTGTTTTTTATGTTAAAAGTGCGCGTTATACGCCGGATTTTACGGTATGTAGAAAAGTATAATAATACTTATGCTTACTTTTCATTTTTTGACAATTAGACCGAAAGTAGTCTCAATATCTTATGTTCCAAATTTCTTTTGAATGTTTTCAATACCTAAGATATTATGGAAAAGCGGCTGTTAGTAAACGAAATATTTTTCTTTCGCGTAAGCAATTCATTCTACTTTTCTCATTTATAAACGTTACATGACGAGAGAGAGATAATTACAATTTATAGACCAGAGCATGATTCCTTAAGCTTCGCGATTTCTCATCGAAAGACTTGCCCCTGTTTATTTCCAAAACTATTTGAGGAATTTTTATAAAGTTTTAGATTTAGTACTTTCTTATAATATTAAAGTATGTAAAAAAATTTAAGTTTTTAATTCAAAAGTTTCCATAATTTTATTTATTTACATTATAAACAACAATATAACTTTTTTTCGATTTCTTATGATTTCAGAATGAGGAAAAATGTCTGCATCTTTGTTGTTTGTTGCAAAAAAGCCATCGAGTAGCTGAATATTGCAATGTTAATATTCACTCACTCCACATCATGCCTACATGAAGACTTTGAATCTTGACAGATTTAATGTTCACTAGCCCATGTATACCACAGGTTTTTATTTGCGCCAGGATCCATGCCAATAACTCGACAGTAACAATGTCAGTCACGAGTACGCAACCAAGACCAAAATGTTCTTTATATACTTTTTGTGTACCGTAAAATCCGGCGTATAACGCGTGAGTGAGTGAATATTAACGTCGCACTGTTCAGCTACACGAGGGTTTTTGGCGACAGACCACGTAATTTTGAGCCATGGTCAAGTGACGTGGACGACACCTGAGCTGGCACCCTTTCTCCTAACTACCACAACAACGCGCACCTATACTTTCAAGCTGCATTTTTTAATTGTTCTGTATGTTCGCCGTACAACGTGCACCCCGTTTTTTACGAAGAAATCTGATATGATAGTATACAATGTTCTTATGTTTTGAAATCATTTATTCGAGATATTATTCTAGACTTTTAAAGTAATAGTATATTTCTGGGACTAGAAATCTTTTAGTTCATAAGGTATGCCACTTCTTTTAAATAAACAGGATTTCGATATGTGTAGAAGTAATTTTTTTTTATACTCGTCTCTTTTGTTATTTTTAAAACTATCATTTTTATACCCGACGCTTGTATTTCGATCTCATTTTTTGTGTTTAAAGAGCGCGTTATACGCCGGATTTTACAGTATATCTTTATTTAAATTTTAGTACATTGACATTTTTAAATATTTAACCAAAAAATAATGAAAATAAAATTGAAATACTTAAATAAATTACAAAACACTGTATTCAATCAGAACTGAAAAAGTTAACAATTTTAGAATACGTTCAGTAGGGAAAAATTCATTTGAAAAAAATTGCCAACAGCTTTTACCTGGGAATATTGCAGAAAAATTGTTAGAAAACAAATAATTATAAATTATAGTAGCTATTTAATTTTAAAACTATACACATTAATGAGCTGAATAAAATCTTATACATGATATTTCTTATTAACAATAACTCTGTCTTGATTATTAATAAAATAGACAAATATTTTTGTCTACAAATACAATAACTTTACTGAAATTGATGTTGGTGCAGAATTTGAATTCACCTTTATAAAAATTAGAATCATGCTTTAAAAATCATATTACATAATATTTTATGAATACAAGATTCGCATAAACGTTAATCAAAAAAATTCTTCAAGTTATTACATATTAAAAAATATATATTCTAATTTTTATTCCAACAGAACAAATCAAGAATTAAGTTCATGAAAAATAACGCTGTAGAAGTGTTAAAGTATTTCCTGAAAGAAAAACTCCATTATTTTCAAAAGTGATTAAACAAAATTTTAAAGATTATTTCGTAATAATTTCCTCTATCCACTATAATCATTGGATGTAAGTAATATATAAAATATGAGTCTCATGATAGTTTAAAAAAATATTAGAAGATATTGAAACTCTTTGTTATTTAATTTTTTTTTCTTTTACTTAACTGTTTTTCTATCAATTCATTTCAAAATTAAAATCAATATACCTGTAGTAAAAAAAAAAGTGCAAAAGGGTGAATTTTGCAAAATTTAAGTAACAGAGTTATTTAATTTCTAAAATAACTCTCACTGTTAAAGAGATTAACTTCTTTAAGAATCATATGCAGAGTGATCTACATGAATTGAGTTCAGATCAGGAAGATAAAAATATTTAAAATCTTCAAACTAAATGAATGTGGAAAAAAACCAACTGTAAAGTAACAATAACGACTGTGAAAATTGTAAATAAGCGTGTAAACTATGAGGTATACTTTGTTAGAGTTGAGAAAATAAAAGATAAAATCTATAGAAGATGAAAGAATTTAAGTGAATCTTACAGCTGCTAGAGATTGTCAGAATGAAAAAATAATAATAGATTGAGAGTGAAAGAACCTTAATAACAATTGAAAAGTACAATTTGTAATCTAAGACTGTTACTGAAAAGAAAACGAAACGAACGAGCGAAAGTTGCAGACGAAGCAATTCTCATTTTAAAATATTTCACAAGAACGACTTATATCGAGCTGAAATTTAAACAGAGCTATTTTTATAAAAAGAGCAAGCGGAATCAATTCGAAATTTTTTAAGTTAGTTTTTAGCTTTAATTTAAACGTAGTCAAAAAGGAACTGTACAGAATTTACTCTGGTATTCAAATGCAAACTATTAAGTATTAAGAAATGAATTTATACAATAAACTGATTAACGAATGAAAAATTTTAATGCATATAGAAAAGTAAATTCTGTTTAGAATAGATTAATGTTTAAAAAAATATTTTATTTTATAAAGCAGACTACCTATTTTGGTTGAAAATGATTACTATTGCAATGTTTTCATTTAAAATTTGTTTTGGTTAATGGTAGCGAACAAGAAATCATTTGACATAGAAAAATATTTTTATTAAGTTATGTTATTAAGCTAAATTCTAGAGAAATAGAAAAACTGTATTGAACAAAAAGCATGTTGAAAAAAATTGCTGATGAAATTGGGCATTTTTTCTTTTCTTTTTCGTCTTCGTTAAGCCTAGATTAAATTTATTTATTTAATATGCCTAATATGTCTTACTGCTGATATTTATTTTCAAACTGACTTAAAAATCAAAAACAAAAATTTCTTTATGAATAGCAAAGAATATGAGTAAATATTAATTTTTTTTCAAAAATCTACCCATCACAAATTACAAATCATAAAAGTTTTAAACTGTACTATATATATTTCCGTTCATTAAGCCTAAAAACATTTGGTGAAACTCAGAATACAACATGTATTAAAAATTGAACACCAATGATACATCTCAGAAAGAATGAATTGTTTAACAGTTCAATTAACACAAACAGTTATCACTAGTTAATTTTAAAGTTCCAAGAAAAATGAGATAATTGTGAAAATTACAGAACTGTAAAAGTTCCAAAGTAAGAAAATATCTCAGACAGAAAATTCAATAACTCTCTCCCTTAAGTGAGCAATTAAAGAATAGCATACAAATGTCAGGATTAATCAACGAGTGATTTTTTTCTCTCTTATCATCTCTTATTTCTCATTCTGACATAAGAAAAGTTTTTAATCGCGACGTCTGCTTGCAGGAAATTTTAATCTTTCTGTCACTGCAACTGTTTTCAGGAAATGACAGTTTCTAAGATGCATTTTTAATATTTCATGCGTAAATTTATATTTACCCAGATCGCTTTTAGTTTTTTTTCCTTCCACCCTTCTTAGCAGAATGTTAGAGCCCGAGGCATAACTGTTTTGATGAGAAAAGCAAAATGGCCGGCTTTTTCTTCAAAAACTTGTTGAAGTAATCAAAGCAAAAAGTTGTCGAACTGAATCTGAGTTAATCAAAACTTTTAAATTATAAATAGCAATCACGTTCTTTCTTTTTATGAAAATTAATGGAATGTTTCGTATCGTATTTCTTGTACTTAGAAGTATAATTGAAATATACGTACCAAATATAAAACAGCATCTTAATTCAGGATATTTTCGACACTCATACACACGTATATAATATATATATATACAATATATATATTTAATTTTGCATCCCGGTTCATCCAATAAGCTGAAAGCCTGTACTATATTGTTCAACATCATTCTGGACTATTGAAATTGTACTTAAAATAGAAAATTAAAATCTTTGTGTACACATAGTTATTGCACATATCGTAAAAAATACATAATACATCTTAGACATTAGTTTCTGAAACTTTTTGATCCTTCTGAAGTAAATATCTTCTATTATTTCTTATTCTTTGGGTCTTAAGTAGAGATGATATATATATATGTTTATAAAACAAAATTAAAAGGACAGACAGATTAAATATCCTAGAAGATGAAGCTTAAATTCTGAAATCTAGAACCAAGAACAAAAAACCAATATATGCATAAAAAAGTCACTTGACAGAAATGGAAATCTATTGTGTGTTTTTTTTTTACTTGTCACTGACTTAGGGCAGTAAAGTAGGTTTAAGTTTGCTTTATAAAATCCTAACCTTCCCCTTCAGCAGAAAATTAATTCATAAGGTATAAAAAAGATTAAAAAATATAAATCATGATGGAAGACACTTAAGCCTAAAATCTGCTTATAGTGTGTGCGGGGGGGGGGTCTTGTTTTGCTTCCACATATCGCTTAGTTTTAAGTAGTATTTTTAAAGTAATTTAAGGCATGGTTATATACATAAACTCGAAACGAGAAAAGTTTTCTGGTATACATTAACTTTAACTTTGCTGAATCTATTCAAGTTATTTGTCATTCCATATTATTCTGTGTTTGATCGGGTGATTCAATGTTAATTTAAAATTAAAATTATACATTTCTTTTTCCATTAAAAAAATGAGCTATAATTTAGAAATTAAATCTGTAAACATTTGCAAATTTAAATAAATGTTAATACATAATACTACTTGCAATGTTTTTGGTATAGTTTTCTTGTTTGCTGAACACACAAAAATACATTGAACCTAGTCAATATACCTCACAATTTTGAACCACGATCAAACGTCAAGGTCGACACCTAAACTGGTTCACCACTCTCCACATCCATACTAAGAAACTGAACGCTACTTGACTTAATTTGCATGAGTCTCCGCCCTCACCATACACGGTCCCTTTGGATATATATATAAGACCCTATCCAACCACCCAGCGCTTATGAATCTGTTACTCTGCTGACCAGGTTACCGTAGTGTTCTATTGCAGTTTTTAATACAACAATATGTACACACAGGGGTTTCCTTTACTTTCTGAATGCATATCCTGCAATGGGCTAAATTCATGTGACGTCATAATCACATGATAACAGTAATCATGTTTTTCTAACCAATCAGTTCATTTCCTTCCCATGACATCATCATCACATTGTAAATGTAATCCCGTGTTTCCACCCAATCATTTCATACACTTCGTTGTAGCCAACTTTTGCTTTGGCAGAAACTTTCTTTTTAAAAAGTATATATTTGTCCACAATAACGTAGTGGGTAAATAAAATATTCCTTGATTTAAAAGTACTCGTATAATATGAGATTATTTTTTTTTTCAGTTTAGAAAAATGTTTTAAAGAATCTTAATACTTAACCTCTTTACAAAATTGTCAAATTAGAAATTTTGTTTAAATTTTGCAAGTACAGGTTTTATGCCAATTTTGAATTCAATAGAGAATTTGTGACTCCATTTAACATGTGACTGTCATAAACTCATCCCATTGGTTATATCTTGTTTGTGCTTAAATCTGTATGTACTTGAGCTCTTTTTTTATTTTAAAAATTATTATATTTTAGCAAATATGAATATACATTCAATATTTTTCATCCTACTCTTCACATGCACACGTGTTTAAAGAGTTTTAAAGAACTATTACTAATGCATTATATATTCACGTTAAATATTTGAACTGCCATTCATAAAATATTTCACCAATATATTAAAATATGTTAAATTTATCGTATAATAAATCCCCGTCTCAAACATTTAACTTCAATTATAATAATTTTAATGCCCTTGCTTGATAACTTAATCATGTAATATTAAACGAATTAGCTCATAAAGCAGTTATTTTGTAAGTCTTAAATGCCATCGAATAATGTCGATTTATTTGGAAATCATATTAAATTTTTATTTTCGACTAAAGTTTTATAAATGCAACTTCTGTGAAATGGAAGTGTGAAATTAATTCCTGTTTCATTTAAGGCAGAAAGTACCTTTTATTTGATATATTTTAGCAGATGAAACTAAATCATTGATTTATTTAATTATTTTGTTATATTAACGCTACACAATTAGATTTTCCATTGCATTAAGTTGAGACTCAAGTATTTGCGATTAATTTAACACATTTTTAACAAAAAAAAACAACTGTTTTTAAACAATTTATAATGTGAAGAGTAAAAAAAAAATTTTCATAAGAAAATAATAATCTTTTAATTAGTTAAAAAAAGATCGTGAATGATTACTTAAGACCTATTTTTTACTTACCAAAACGTTTTCTTTTAACATTAGGTACAGAAAAATTCCAAATATCACCTCACAATAAATCCATTGAATTCCCTAGTGTACTTTAATAATCCATTCATCACAGCATTTTAGCATCAATAAGTATGACCATTTTATAAGCGTAAAAATTAATCCATTGCAAGTGAACGTTAAATCACCAACTTAATCACACGCAAACCTGTACCAAAATGAGCAGATTCAATGCGGAACAATCAACAAGAGCTGACGACAGAGCCTTTGGCAGTCCGAAAGAGTTTTGCATTCTGTCGGTTTTGTGGGGGGAAGGTGGAGAAAGCAGCCCTCTCCGAGAAAACAAAAGGAGTCCCAGAGCAGTGGCACATTTTCTGAGTTCTTTGTTTTGCCCAGTATCTCAAAATAAACCGCTTTCCACTCCCGCGGATTGGCAGAAATAAGGGGGGATGCCTGATGCCATTGTTGTTCGAATCCAGCCAAAGGGGTAGATGCAATGGATCACCTCTACGTAGCTGTGTGAGCAGTAGTAATAGGGATTGTCATGGATAACCACAAGTATTTTTGAAATTTATGTTTTATGGCAGCGTTTCTCAAACCGTGGGGTGCGCCCCCT
>BMAV01025966.1:0-20529 GCA_019973955.1 Trichonephila inaurata madagascariensis
TTAGTCTTCACCGATTTTTCTTCGATATCTGTATGGTATAAAATACATTAATATCTGCGATAATTCATACTGTACCGACATATGACGTGTAACAGTTCGGCCTAACATCTCTGAATACAGAGATTAGCAGATTAGTTTTAAAATATTGAAAAGGAGGACGCTTTTCGAAGAAGGACAAAACTTAAAAAAGGAGGATGATTGGTCACCTTATTATTAGGAATATTGTTACGGTCTCGACAGTCATGTGATTCGGCTTGATTTGCATTCAACTCATTCTAATCGAAGTTACGGAATCGCGAAATCTACTCTCCTGAATTTGAACCACAGAATTTAGAGGCTTGGCATCTCTTATTTTAAATTTAATAATGGGCCAGAACATCACAATAGTTGCTGCCACGAAAAGACTCAGGCGAGAGAACATGTTTAAATATTCAATAAACGGAGAAAAATACATTTGAGTTACTTCAAATTATAAAACGCACTTAAGATAACCTTTTCCCCAGAGATTTAAATTTTATATTTTCTCTACAGAGCAGAGTTATCGATTTTCGATAGCGAAGTGTCTTATGGAGCTTAATGTTTGTGTACGCTAATTCAAAGTTACGCAAATTTCAAATATGAAATCTATAAATTGGGGATATCCTAAGATAATACTGAATATTGGAAAAATTATTACATCCAACTTAAACGTGTCGAAAGGAGGCCGACGGGGATAAGTTCTCTCAGATGGTATCTATCCCCTACGAAAATTTTACGGAGATACGTAAGAAGACTGAAGAGGCATTAAAATGTCTGGATGCGCAAGGATCAACGCTCAAAACAACTTTAGGAATCTCCCCCCATCCACCCACCGTATGCCGCACAGAGCTTCATTCTTACATTCGAGTTTCTGAGTTTTGAAAACGACGAAAACAACTTCACTAAACCTACGTCACCAAACGCCCGATTGAAGAACTCCCTTTTCGTCCTTTCTCGCCGCGAGCGGAATATCTCCACCCCCACCCCCTCCCATTCTGACAATCAGCTGACGCGTTAGCTGATGATCTTTCTACTGGTTCACTGAACCGGTCCCTTTTTTCACGACAACCTAACTGTAGAAGAAGCCCTGGAGCTTATAGGCTGGCTCTTAGACGCACCATTTATGCCAAGTGAATGCGCAAGGAATAAATAACTCGGGGAAATGAAATAAAAAAAAATTACTTAGATTACAATTTCAACACATATATTGCATGCTCATGGCAACTAAAGTAAAAGAGAAGTTGATACCCGATGGATTTGTTTATTATAAGCATTCGAAAGCATTAAATTTGAAACGTGATGGCATTTCAAAACAGGCGTTCAGAAATGAACAGTTGCACATGGCTGTCAGGGAAATCCGTGGGAAGCAAACACTTGTAAGTGGTGAGAAAAACACTCCAAAAAGAATCCCGCAGGGGTGTGGGGAGGCAGGGGAGGTGGGGCAGGGATCAAAGGAGGTTCTTCCGCCCCCCAGAAAATGTTCTTTACTTTTGAAAGCACTGTATATTTAGCTCGTTTTCGAGTTTCGTTTCGGATGGAAAAGTTTTCATGCAATTTTTTTTAAAAAACTATGTTTTAGACTATTTATTCAGAAATATAATTAAAAAAGTGTAGACTATTTGGAGAAATAATACACGTTCAAATTAAAACATAAATGCGTCTTCAGAAAAAATAAATAAATTAATAAAATTGTGCAAATTTTAAACAGTTTTTTTTTTCAGTTCTGATTTTTAATTCTAATTAATAACCCAAACCAAAACTTTTAACTTTAAAACAGGCCATGTTTGAAAATTATTTTTTCTTACGTGAGAATACATTCTGATAAGTGTAAAAAACATACATAATTATCAAATTTGAATGAGTAAATGATGGTATGCGTGGATTTTTCTGTTGATTATGTAAAGCTTTATAATTTTACATTTTTTTTTACTTGAGTTGTTTCTTCTTTTTCAGTAAAAATAATTCAACAGAGGAAGCATATTTATCAGGCTAAAGGATCTTTGTCACTCAATTGCAGAAGAAAATATTCTTTCAAGAAATAACGTATCTAATGAAAATTGAAATAGTATATAATACCTTGTTTTCTATTGTCGCGCTTCAAATACTCAATGTTTAGAATAGATGTAGGGTTGAGTTGTAAAACATCGGAAACTTTATTCTTGTGTTCGTAATCTATTTGTGTGATTAGATATCTGCCCTTGGCATAATATTATGTTGTTAATAACAGTTTTCAAAACTGCTATTTTTTGAGAAAAATAAATAAATTTCTAAAAAATTAACTTAACGTTTTGAAGGAAACAGTATTTATTTTTGATTTTTATGCTGTTTTGGAGTTGGAAGCAGATGGACGTAAATTTTGAAACTTTTAATTTCTTATTATACTTAAAAAAGAATATTATACTTACATGTTTGCGGTGCTAATGATCTTGTAATGTTCTACAATTTTTCACATCATTTTCATATATGCATTTTCAAGAAACAGTACAAGTATTTGTTAGTGTTAGAAATAGTTTGGGTTAAAAATATATAAAAAATATTCTGGTTGCCTCAAGAAAAAAAAAACTTTGAGAAATGATTATCTAGAAGTGCTGTGATCAAACTTTGCTATATTGATCATTTAAGATTCGACCACCAATGTTTGGATTTATTGTAAAATGGCATTTTCTTTAGGTGCTGTAACGCTGAAAAGCGATCTCTCAGAGGACATTACAATGATATTGAATATTTTCATTGGGTTGAAACAGGAACTTAAAACTGGAATGATGTGCAAAAATCATTCGATCATATTACTCAAAATTTCCCATGATGATTTTTAATGAGATACCGATTGTCGCTCCAAAACATTTAGTGATAAGAGCGAGTCGTCTTGGGCATCTAAAATTAAAGTAGAGAACGAATGGTTGCGCTTTATTGCACATGATTTGAAACAAATCATTACTCCATAAAATAAATGCGTTAAAATTGCAGAATACGCGCAGCCAGGAACAAATGCTACGACTGAACGCGTTTTTTCTTAAATAAAGTGTGAAAAAGGCCCAAGATTTTACTGACCGAGCGAAGGAAAAAAAGATGCACTTTGTGTAAAAGCGCAAACGATCATTTTAGTTCTGTAGAAAATATTTTATTCAATACTCATTCAAAAAATGTCCCTGTTTTTCCGATCCAAGTCAATTTGTTTTGACTCCGATTTCTGAACTCCATCCGTTTTAATTAAGCAGTGACGTCATGAATCGTTTGCACACATATTTAGTATAAAACTTTTTCGGTAGAGTAATATCAAAACAGTTTCGTTACTCGGAAATCAATTGCCGTATACTGATTGTCTCGCATAGCATTATTTTACTTCTTTCACTGAGCTTGATTTAAAATTCCATTCGCTCGAACGATACTTCGCTGACTAAAAGCACGAATTTTCGGCATCTAATAAAAGAAAAAATCAGCCCATCAATATTTTTACTCTTTTTATTAGAGGAACAAATGAAAAAATTACATTGTTGATGACATACCGTAATTCAGAATAGTTTTGTTCGTATATAAAAATAGAACTTTTCATATATGGTTTCAAATGGAAACGTACGTATTGTGTCGAAAAAAGTAGTTTATCTTAGCTGTTTTCACGACTATTTCATAATACACCCACCGTTTTCCGCGTGTGGTTAGTTTACCATCAATCCCAGTAAAATGATTTTATATATATATTTATACAGGATTGCCATATAATAACACTTCCAGAACTAATCAACCTCACAAAATTTATTTGAAATTATTATTTCCAAAGAAACTTGCAAACGAAATAAACTCGTTCTTATTTTTCTTTGTACTTCATCCAAATGTTATTCGCAACAAGAAACAAACTCAACTCCATTTTCCTTGAATATTTTCCTCAGAAAATACGGACGAGTATTATGGTGTGGAAGTGATTACGATTTTGATGAAAGTGAAGTCTATGTCTTTTCATAGAAATTTCAGGCATTGCTCTGTTTCTTAAATTACAGAATTAAATGGATGAACCACTTAATTCTTTCTTTCCTTTCTGTTTCATAAAAGCGAATTGGAAAATCAAATATACAAAATCTCATAAGAAAATACATTATTAATATGATTATTATTAGTATATTCATTCATAACTCTTTAAATTAATTTTCTTCTATTAATTAGTGAATCGTAGAAAAAAGCAGAAAATATATATTTTCTTCCTTGCTCAAACCTTGGATGGAATTTTTGAAAAAATTCTACAGTTTAAAAGCGTAATATTCTAGTTTGTAAACAACGTCCCCCGTGTTAGAAAATATTTCAGAAAATAATAAAACACTCAATGTAAAATTATATTAATCATGCTATCTTGTTTTGTTTTACAGTTTTTAGGAGTCGTTTTCATTTTGATCCATTGTCAATTTAGCAGTTTTGCGCCGCTATATTGTTATTTTTCTTGCTTTACATATCAGGCATGTAAACTCATTTTGATATCACGGGCCACATGAACTATTTTATATTAAGTTGAGGGGCCGCATGTTTTCAATGTTCAAAAATTAATAAAACAAAGATGTTTAGAATGATTATATTCCTCTTTTTAATATTTTATTTTTATTTTTTAAACTATATATATATATATATTTAAAACAACAAAAACAAAACTTATTGTACGAAATACAATTTACTATTATTACTTTTAGAAATTCTTCAGTAAATGGTTTCAATCTCTATGGCTTTGCGATTTCAAGTGATATTATATAACGGTTGCTTTACTGCGGACATTGTAATGTCTTCAACAAATTTTGGTGGCCGCGGCATCTATCAGTCAAAGGTAACTAACAGTCATGAATTTTGGGCACTTGTTCCACTGAAAGATCCGCCATGCAGAGGCACCGATGTATGCTAAATATATCGATGGCTCAAACGCGACCACTCCCCGTTGGTGTGGTGTGGGAAGTTGGGAGAGAGGATACCAGCTCAGATGTCTTCCTAGTCACTTGACCATGGTTCAAGTATGAGGTCCGTCGCCAAAAGGCCTCGAGTTGCTGAAAAGTGCGAGGTGAATATTCACTCACTCAACAAATTTAGTGAATACATTTTTTTTATTTTTGAAAAGTTCATTACAATTTTGATAACACGTCATCACGAAGTTTCGCAACATATTGGTTATAATTTGTTTTCCTGATTTGTATCCTAGTGCCTTTTTAAAAAAGTTATATTCATAGCAACTAAATTACAGTTTTACATATCAGACACACTATTTTGTGCTTGTTTGGGGAATAAAAATATTGTAAACTCCCATTTTCTTATAGATTACGATGTTCATCTTCAGTTCCTTTTTCATACTCTGTTCTTGAGAGTCTGATTATATTTTTATATTAAACGACTTTTAGTGCAATATGTATAAAAGCCAAAATCTATTTTCATTCTAAACATTCCAGTAAACACCACACACTTTTCTTGGTCATCTTCAGGAACAACAGAATTTTAAAAGTAAGTCCAACTGCTTCTGATGTCCCGCTATTCGCACCCGCCGATTGGACACTTCAAGAGATAAAATCGGACACACACACGATGATTGTAGCGGTACGATCTGGCGAATAATATATAAAAAATGCATTGAAGAATTTAGCAAAAGTTAATTTATTTTCATACAATTAAATGAAAAAAAATTTAATAAAATATAAAAAATAATTTTCCTTTAAAGATTATTTCTATTATTAAGTAGGACTTTTTTAAAAACAAGAACAGATAACAGGTCAATATACTGTAAATTTTTATAAAAAAATTTACCAGAAATAAATTTTAAAACAAAAAAAAACATTTAAAGTTTTGTAAAATTTCTCTGCAGGTACATGTTTTATATAAACAAAATTTATTATAAATACACTATTATTTTTTTAGTCTTCCTTCTTCCTACCTTTGATTTAAAAAATAAAGATTATTGCAATTCGTATCTTGAAAAATAAATTAAAGCATAAAAACAATTCGGAATTGTACACTCAAAACCCTTTCATCACGGTACTGGTTAAAATAATATGGGATTTACTTCGAATGAATGCTTTACTATTTACTTCAGCAATAAAAATGGTTTAGATACTCCAGAAGAAACAAAAGCCTACTTAATGGAACACAATAGATCTCACTCTAATTAATATTTTTATTTGTAGGGGAAAAATTGTATTGTAAAAAAGTGTTATCATTAGTAATCATTTAACACAAATCATTAAAAAAGAATTTTCTTTAAAGTTCTTATACTCTTAATTCATTTGTATTGTTCCTTTTTTCGTAGTTAATTTCAAAAGTATTATTTTTATTTTATTTTTTCTTAAGTAGCTATTCAGATTTGAACATTTTATCGATATATAAGTAAAGATTATTGTTAATCGATTTTCTATAAATTATTCGAGATTAATGGCATGTTATTTTTTGTTTTATTTCCATTTTTAGAAAATAAACCTGAAGCGAAAACAGAAAACTTCAGGTGCTTTCTAGTCTGTCTACAGAAATAAATAAAAATACTTCTTTAATGCAATTCAAAAGACGCGTAAAAGATTTTCGAACAGAAATGTCATAAAACGCACATTAGTTCAATTTATAGAAATATCTAAAAAATGCTTGCTTGTTAAAATACATTTTGAATGCATGCAAGAAAATAAAAGGGAAAAAAAATCATCAATATTTTTAACAGATAGTTACCAAACGATAATTTTAATCTTAGTAAAGAAAGCCTAATAAGTTTACAATTCTTTCCTTTAAAAACCATGATATGCGAAGATAAAACGACAAGAATCCAAGATTAATTTAATAAAAATGAAGAATAAACTGAAAAAAAAGAATAATCTTAACACATCAAATTACATGTGCATTACAAGACACTATAAAAAAATATGTTTCTTTTGACCATATATATAATCGATTATGAAAACTCCATTATATAGAAAACAAATATTAATATGTGTTGAAAAAACCGATAGTGTTTTTAATCGTCAAAAGCTGTCGAGAATTTAAAATTTCAAAAACGTCTACTCTTTTAATTCTTTTTATAAATAATTATATTTCTGATCTAAAAATCTAGGTTATTATCCCAAAGAAATGCAAAGATTGTGCAAAATAAATCGAGATAGAGGGACATAAACTTGGGCTCACCTCAGCGGGCCTTACCCTACCTTTTAACCTAGGGCTTAGATATTTACATTTTCGGAATGTATTCGAGGGGCCCTTTCGAACGGTGTGTACACGAGCAGAAGACCACGTCGGTTTTTATTAGCGATTGAATTTCGCTCCTTTTCGGTGTTCCGCCGCCAGTGGTATCGAAAATTTCTAAGTCCGGCAAAAAAATCCTCTTTTCGAAAATAAGGGCCAATGATCACGTAATTTGGTAATTGTGGGCCAAAAGCATTATCCGAAAGATCGGCCGAGCCATTTTCCTCAAAGATGCGATTTTACGGTACGCAAAAATCCGTCGAAGTAAAAGGCTTTACTGGAAAAGGCCTGACATGCGCACCAGACCACACGTCAGACGCAAAAGTTCATCGAAGTCATAATTGTAGGTATCGATTTGCCGTATATAAAGGGAGCAGTGTCTCGATGGACGTCGAGAACGCCCAGAAAAGCGCTAAATCCGAAGTGCGGTCTCGCGCCACCGGTCGTCGTGTCTTTGTGCACGCGGAAATATGGCAACGACATCCTGCGGCGGCTGCGCGGCGGTGGAGTTCGTCACCTTTTTTCCGTCGAGCCACGACACTGTGCCGTCACCTCGAGAGCAGGTGTTGCTCTGCATGAGCTGCCGTTTCGTGTCTTTGTTGCACGTGGAGATGTGGCGTTGACATCCTGCCGGCGGCGGTGGGTTATCATCGCTTTTCCGTCGAGGCACTACACTGCTATCCGGTCGCTTCTTGGAGCACGCGGAACGATGGCAACGATAAAACTGTGCAAAGCCGCGTGTAAAGGAAAAGTATTTTCCTTTAAATAAATAGTTGTGTCTTTAATGCACGCAGAACATAGCAACGACATCCTGCCGCGGCTGCGCTGCAGTGGTGTTCGTCACTCTTTTTTCCGTCGAGGCACGACACTGTGCCGTCGCCTCGAGAGCAAAGTTGTTGCTCTGCACTCGAGCTGCCTTTCGTGTCTTAGTGCGCGTGAAAATGTGGCATTGACGCATCCACCTGCCGGCGGCGGTGGGTGATCATCACTGTTTTTCCGTCCAGGCACTACACTGCTGTCCGGTCGCGTCTTGGTGCACGCGGAACGATGGCAACGATAAAAACTACTTTTAAACTACCATTTATTAAGGAGAAAAGTGTTTTCCCTTAAATAAATAAATCGTGTCTTTGACAACGACATCCTGCCGCGGTGGTGTTCGTCACCCTTTTTCCGTCGAGGCACTACACTGCTATCGGTCGCTTCTTGGTGCGCACGGGAACGATGGCAGCGATAAAAAACTACTTTTTAAAACTATCATATTTTGCAAATTAATTTAGAAGACATTATAAAAAGAATTATTTACAATTGCCCCCCCAGAAAAAAAAAAGGTTTTTTCGACCCCAATCATTTTCAACGAATTTTATCCCCTTTTTTTGACCCCCAAAATTCAAAGTTCGAAATTTCAAATAGCAAGAAATCTATAAATAGGAATATCCTAAGTAATACTGAATATTGGAAAAATTTTACATCCATCTTAAACGTGTCGAAAGGAGGCCGACGGGGATAAGTTCTCCAGATGGTATCCCCTACGAAAATTTTACGGAGTTACGTAGGAGGACTGAAGAGGCATTAAAATGTCTGGATGCACAAGGAATAAATAACTCGGGGAAATGAAATAAAAAAAATTACTTTGATTACAATTTCAACCCATATATTGCACGCTCATGGCAACTAAAGTAAAAGAGAAAGTTGATACCCAATGGATTTGTTTATTATAAGCATTCGAAAGAGCATTAAATTACAAGACGATGACGGCATTTCAAAGAGCAGGCGTTGAGAAGATGAACGGATTGCACGTGGCTGTCAGGGAAATCCGTGGGGAAAAATTGTAAATGGGGGAGAAAAACACTCCAAAGAATCCAGGGTGGGAAGGGCTTGAGGGAGGTGGGGCAGGGCTCAAGGGAAGAACTTTATCCCCCAGGAAATGTTACTTTGCACGAAAGCACTGTATATTTTAACCGTTTTCGGGGATTCCGTTTCGGATGGAAAGTTCTTCATGCAATTGTTTTAAAAAAAACTATGTTTTAGACAATTTTTCAGAAATATAATTAAAAAAGTGTAGACTATTTGGAGAAATAATAAAACGTTCAGATTAAAACATAAATGCGTCTTCAGAAAAAAAAATAATAATAAAATTGTGTAAATTTTAAACATTTTTTTTCAGTTCGGATTTTTAATTCTAATTAATAACCACAAACCAAAACTTTTAGCTTTAAAACAGGCCGTGTTTGAAAATTACTTTTTGTACGTGAGAATCCATTCTGATAAGTGTAAAAAACATACATAATTATCAAATTTGAATGAGTAAATGATGGTATGCGTGGATTTTTCTGTTGATTATGTAAAGCTTTCTAATTTTAAAAATTTTTTTATTTGAATTGTTTTTTTCTTTTTTTGTAAAAAAAATTCAACAGAGGAAGCATTTTATCAGGCTAAAAAGATCTTTGTCACTCAATTGCAGAAGAAAATATTCTTTTTAAAATAACTTTTCTAATGAAAATTGAAATAGTATAATACCCTTTTTTTCTATTGTCCCCTTCAAATGCTCAATGTTTAGAATAGATGTAGGGTTGATTGTAAAACATCGGAAACTTTATTCTTGTGATCGAATCTATTTGTGTGATTAGATATCTGCCCTTGGCATAAAATTTTGTTGTTAATGAAAATAACAGTTTTCAAAACTGATATTTTTTGAAAAATAAATAAATTTCTAAAAAAAAATTAACAAACAACGTTTTGAAACGGTATTTGATTTTATGCTGTTTCAAGGTATGCCATAAATAATCATTAAATTTTGAAACTTTTTTAAATTTTTTTATTATCCAAAAAAAAATATTTACTTACATGTTGCGGTGCTAATGATCTTGTAATATTCTACAATTTTTTTCACATCATTTTCATATATGCATTTTCAAGGAACAGTACAAGTGTTGTTAGTGTTAGAAATAGTTTGGGTTAAAAATATATAAAAATATTCTAGTTGCCTCAAGAAAAAAACTTTTGAGAAATGATTATCGAAGTGCTGATCAAAGTTTGCTATATTGATCATTTAAGATTCGACCACCAATGTTTGGATTTATTGTAAAATGGCATTTTTTTTTTTGGAATTGGCAACGCTGAAAACGTCTCTCAGAGGACATTACAATGATATTGAATATTTTCATTGGGTTGAAACAGGAACTTAAAACTGGAATGATGTGCAAAAATCATTCGATCATATTACTCAAAATTTCCCATGATGATTTTTAATGAGATACCGTTATTAAACAAAACATTTAGTGATAAGGAGCAGGTCAAATCTTGGGCATCAGAAAAAATTAAAGTAGAGAACGAATGGTTACTTTTGTTTTGTACATGATTTGAAACAAATCATTTTCCATGAAATAAATGCGTTAAAAATTGCAGAATACGCGCAGCCCTTCCCAGGAACAAATGCTACGACTGAACGCGTTTTTTCTTAAATAAATAAAGTGTGAAAAAGGCCCAAGATTTTACTGACCGAGCGAGAAGGAAAAAAAAATTACGCTGTGTAAAAACGCAAACGATCATTTAGTTCTATGTAGAAAATATTTTATTCAATACTCATTCAAAAAATGTCCCTGTTTTTCCGATCAGAATCCAATTTTGCATTTTTGACTCCGATTTCTGAACTCCATCCGTTTTAATTAAGCAGTGACGTCATGAATCGTTTGCACACATATTTAGTATAGAAACTTTTCGGTAGAAGAGTAATATCCAAAACAGTTTTCGTTACTCGGAAATCAATTGCCGTAATACTGATTGTCTCGCATAGCATTATTTTACTTCTTTCACTGAGCTTGATTTAAAATTCCGTTCGCTCGAACGTGCTTCGCTGACTAAAGCACGGAATTTTCGGCATCTAATAAAGAAAAAAGTATTCATCAATATTTTTACTCTTTTATTAGAGACAAATAGAAAAAATTACATTGTTAATTGACATACCGTACCAATTCAGATAGTTTTGTTCGTATATATAAAAATAGAACTTTTCATATATGGTTTCAAATGGGCTGTACATGTGTGTGTGTCGAAAAGTAGTTTATGTAGCTATTTTTTCACGACTATTTCGCAGCCACACCCACCCGTTTTTTTTTTTCCACGTGTGGTTAGTTTACCATCAATCCCAGTAAATGATTTTATATATATTTATACTGGATTGCCATATAATGCTTACTTCAGAACTAATCAACCTCACAAAAATTTATTTGAGTATTATTTCAAAAGGCACTGCAAACGAAATAAAACTCGTTCTTATTTTTTTTCTTTTATTACTTCATCAAAATGTTATTCGCAACAAAAACAAACTCAACTCCATTTTTCCTTGAATATTTTCCTCAGAAAATACGGACAGGTATTATGGTGTGGAAGTGATTACGATTTAGTGAAATTGAGTATGATAACTCCATAAATTTCCAGGCATTGCTCTGTTTCTTAAATTACAGAATTAAATGGATGAATTTCCAACGAATTCTTTCTTTCCTTTCTGTTTCACTTAAAAGCGAATTGGAAAATCAAATATACAAAATCCTCATAAGAAAATACATTATTAATATGATTATTAGTATATTCATTCATAACTCTTTAAATTAATTTTCTTCTATTAATTAGTGAATCGTAAAGCAGAAGCGATATATTTTTCTTCCTTGCTCAAACCTTGGATGGATTTTTGAAAAATTCTACAGTTTAAAAAGTAATATTCTAGTTGTAAACAACGTCCCCGATGTTATAAAATATTTCGAAAATAATAAAACACTCAATGTAAAATTATGACAATCATGCTATCTTGTTTGTTTTACAGTTTTAAATTCGTTTCATTTTGATCCATTGTCAATTTAGCAGTTTTGCCGCTATATTGTTATTTTCTTGCTTTATATCAGGCATGTCAAACTCATTTGATATCACGGGCCACATGAACTATTTTATATTAAGTTGAGAGACGCATGTTTTCAATGTTCAAAAATTAATAAAACAAGATGTTTTAGAATGATTATATTCCTCTTTTAATATTTTATTTTATTTTTAAACTATATATATATATATATTTAAGAAATAACTTTCAAAAACAAAACTTATTGTGCGAAATACAATTTACTATTACTTTTAGAAATTCTTCAGTAAATGGTTTCAATCTCTATGTGCTTGCGATTTCAAGTGATATTATATAACGAGTTTTTACTGCGGTTGTGCCAATGTCTTCGAAAAAGCAGAGGCCCACGGTGGCCGCGGCAGCAATATCAGTCAAGGTAACTAACTCGAGTCATGAATTTGAGCCTTGTTCCGCGAAGATCCGCCATGCAGAGAGGCACCGATGTATGCTAAATATATCATGTGGCTCAAACGTCACTCCGTTGGTGTGGTGTGGAAGTTAGGAGAGAGGATACCAGCTCAGATGTCTTCTAGTCCACTTGACCATGGTTCCAAAATTATGAGGTCCGTCGCCAAAGGCCTCGAGTTGCTAGCAGAAAGTGCAGAGGTGAATATTCACTCACTCAACAAATTTAGTGAATACATTTTTTATTTTGAAAAGTTCATTACAATTTTGATAACACGTCATCACGAAGTTTCGCAACATATTGGTTATAATTTGTTTTCTGATTTGTATCCTAGTGCCTTTTAAAAAGTTATATTCATAGCAACTAAATTACAGTTTTTACATATCAGACACACTATTTTTTATTCTTGTTTGGGGAATAAAAATATTGTAGCTCCCATTTTTCTTATAGATTACGATGTTCATCTTCAGTTCCTTTTTTCATACTCTGTTCTTGAAGTCCTGATTATATTTTTTATATTAAGAAACGACTTTTAGTGCAATATGTATAAAGCCAAAATCTATTTTCATTCACAAACAATTCAGTAAACACCACACTTTTTCTTGGTCATCTTCAGGGTTTCTTAAATTTTAAAAAGTAAGTCCAACTGCTTCTGATGTCCCGCTATTCGCCACCCGCCGATTGGACACTTCAAAGAGGAATAAAAATCGGACACACACACACGATGAATTTAATTTTGATCTGTAGCGAATAATATATATAAATGCATTGAAGAATTTAACAAAAGTTAATTTATTTTTCATACAATTAAATGAAAAAAAAATTTAATAAAATATAAAAAAATAATTTTCCTTTAAAAGATTATTTCTATTATTAAGTAGGACTTTTTTTAAAAACAAAATTGAATGTGAGTCAATATACTGTAAATTTTTATAAAAAAATTTACCAGAAATAAATTTTAAAACAAAAAAAAACATTTAAAGTTTTGTAAAATTTCTCTGCGGGCCACATGTTTTATATAAACAAATTTATTATAAATACACTATTATTTTTTTTTTAGTCTTCCTTCTTCCTACCTTTGATTTAAAAATAAGGTGTGCAATTCGTATCTTGAAAAATAAATTAAAGCATAAAACAATTCGGAATTGTACACTCAAAGCCCTTTCATCACGGTACTGGTTAAAATAATAAGGATTTACTTCGAATGAATGCTTTACTATTTACTTCAGCAATAAAATGGTTTAGATACTCCGAAGAAAACAAAAGCCTACTTAATGGAACACAATAGATCTCACTCTAATTAATATTTTATTTGTAGGGGGAAAAATTGTATTGTAAAAAAAAAGTGTTATCATTAGTAATCATTTGTTAACACAAATCATTAAAAAAAAGAATTTTCTTTAAAGTTCTTATACTCTTAATTCATTTTGTATTGTTCCTTTTTCGTAGTTAATTTCAAAAGTATTATTTTTATTTTATTTTCTTAAGTAGCTATTCAGATTTGAACATTTTATCGACGCCTATAAGTAGGTGTTAATCGATTTTCTATAAAATTATTCGAGATTAATGGCATGTTATTTTGTTTTATTTCCATTTTTAGAAAAATAAACCTGAAGCGAAAAACAGAAACTTCAGGTCTTTCCTGTAGATCTGTCTACAGAAATAAATAAAAAATGCACTTCTTTGGCTGAATTCAAAGACGCGTAAAAGATTTTTTCGAACAGAAATGTCATAAAACGCACATTGATTCAATTTATAAGAAAATATCTAAAAAATGCTGCTTGTTAAAACCATTTTAGATAAATGCAAGAAAATAAAAGGGAAAAAAAATCATATTTTTTAACAAAAATCAGATTACCAAACGATAATTTAATCTTAGCTCGAAAGCTAATAAGTTTACAATTCTTTCTATTTAAAAACCATGATATGCGAATAAAACGACAAGAATCCGAATTAGTTTAATAAAAATGAAGAATAAACTGAAAAAAAAAGAATAATCTTAACACATCAAAATTACATGTACATTACAAGACACTATAAAGAAAAAAATATGTTTTCTTTTGACCATATATATAATCGATTATGAAAACTCCATTATATAGAAAACAAATATTAATATGTGTTGAAAAAACCGATAGTGTTTTTAATCGTCAAAAGCTGTCGAGAATTTAAAATTTCAAAAACGTCTACTCTTTTAATTCTTTTTATAAATAAATATTTCTGATCTAAAAATCTAGATTATTATCCCAAAGAAATGCAAAGATTATGCAAAATAAATCGAGATAGAATCTCAGCGGGCCTTACCCTACCTTTTAACCTAGGGCTTAGATATTTACATTTTCGGAATGTACTCGAGGGGCCCTTTCGAACGGTGTGTACACGAGCGAAGACCGTCCGGTTTTTTTATTAGCGATTGAATTTCGCTCCTTTTCGGTGTTCCGCCGCCAGTGGTATCGAAAATTTCTAAGTCAAGCAAAAAAATCACTCTTTTTCGAAATAAGGGCCAATGATCACGTAATTTGGTAATTGTGGGCAAAAACGTATCCGAAAAGATCGGCCGAAACCCATTTTCTCAAAAGATGCGGTACGTACCAAAATCCCGTCGAAGTAAAAAGGCTTTACTGGAAAAGGGGCCCTGACATAGCACATGCCAGACCACACGTCAGACGCAAAGTTCATCAGTCATAATTGTGGGTATCGATTTGCCGTATATAGGGAGCAGTGTCTCGATGGACGTCGAGAACGCTTCAAGAAAAGCGCTAAATCCGAAGTGCGGTCTCGCGCCACCGGTCGTGTCTTTGTGCACGCGGAAATATGGCAACGACATCCTGCGGCGGCTGCGCGGCGGTGGGAGTTCGTCACCTTTTTTCCGTCGAGCCACGACACTGTGCCGTCGCCTCGAGAGCAAAGGTGTTGCTCTGCACTCGAGCTGCCGTTCAAATGATATTGTTGCACGTAGGTGTGGCGTTACGACATCCTGCCGGCGGCGGTGGGTTATCATCACTGTTTTCCGTCAGGCACTACACTTTCTGCTATCCGGGTCGCTTCTTGGGCACACGCGGAACGATAAGCAACGATAAAAAAAACTATTTTTTTTTAAACTAGCATTTATTAAGGGAAAAGTATTTTCCTTTAAATAAATGGTTGTGTCTTTGTGCACGCGGGAACATGGCAACGACATCCTGCCGCGGCTGCGCTGCGGTGGGTGTTCGTCACTCTTTTTCCGTCGAGGCACGACACTGTGCCGTCGCCTCGAGAGCAAAGTTGTTGCTCTGCACTCGAGCTGCCTTTCGTGTCTTAGAGCGCGTGAAAATGTGGCATTGACATCCTGCCGGCGGCGGTGGGTGATCATCACTGTTTTTCGTCGAGGCACTACACTGCTGTCCGGTCGCGTCTTGGTGCACGCGGAACGATGGCAACGATAAAAAACTACTTTTTAAACTACCATTTATTAAGGGAAAAGTGTTTTCCCTTAAATAAACCGTCGTGTCTTTGAGCAACGACATCCTGCCGCGGTGGGTGTTCGTCACCCTTTTTCCGTCGAGGCACTACACTGCTATCCGGTCGCTTCTTGGTGCACGGGAACGATGGCAACGATAAAAAAAACTACTTTTTTAAAACTATCATATTTTACTGGAAATTAATTTAGAAGACATTATAAAGAATGTTACAATTGCCTACAAAGTTTAAGTAGGAAAAGTATATCAAATTTATCAAAATATAATAGTTTTGTATACCCAGAAATTCCAGCATATCTTCCTACTTTGGATTTGGTATCAGAAAGACTCAATTCGCCACGAATACTTTTCATGAAAATTAGGTGATTGAGACACGTACACTGTCAGTTCGGAATATTAGAGCAAATAATCAATGTTCCAAAGAAGTTTCTCTTCTATCGCGTGGCGTTCCACGCACCTTTTTACGTGATAACTTCTTTATAAAGAAATTAAAGAATCCCTCTGACGTTTTTATGAATTTCTTTTTACTTGCAGCTCTGAGAAATTTCTCTAGATCTTTCTCTTCTAATGCTTAGTATTACTTCAGAAAGCCTTTTAATAATCTTCTTCATTATCAGCAGTTATCTTCTAAATAAAACGGCCACAAGGGATTATGCTTTGATGTCTAAGTGTGGCTTAAATTTATTTTCCAGTTAATACCGTCCTTGATTTCTCCTCTTTAGAATGTAGTTTGCGGAAATTGTGGCCCTCACATTCACTCGATTGCATAGAGCAGGGATCGGCAAATCATAGATCGCGAACCTCATGCAGCTCTTCAGACTTCTCGCTATATAAATTATTAAAAAAAATTATTATATCTTCGCTTTTTCCTTAAAAATTTCCATTGAAAGGATTTACTTTATTTGCGTCTACAATGAACTATTTAGTTGGTTTAAAATTTCCGCATTACATTGTTTTTCATTGACATAGTGTATTCTTGACAAGCGGTGAAAACATTAAAATTAGTTCTAAAACAGTAAAGGTCTAATTGGTAAAAATGCTGCAATGGGAAGATTCTGAAAACAAACGTATTATCTAATAACAAAACTATAAATGCCACCAAAATAATCCGCACTAATCCCTGAAATCACATTACAAAATTTGAAATTTTCCTTTCTATCGTATGTTTATTGGCAAACGCACATTTTTTAAAAAAATTTCAATGATTTGCTTCTTTTGCTTTTTATTTCAGTGAAAGGCTGAATCCTCCCCCCCGAAAAAATGTCTCCAACGCATGCATTTTTATTCCTAGCAGAATTTTTTACAACCCCGTGACTTTGCTTACTCTGTATTCTCGATTTACAACTACGCTCGCATGTCTCCCTTCAAAATAATTAATGTGTTTACACTTTCTCTGTGATCTTCCAACCCACAACACGTCGGGCAAAGACTCCTCCAAAACAGATTACTTCCCCCTATAGTTTTTGACATCGATTCTTCTTTCGTGCGTCTGACTTCCCTCTTCTCGGCGGGAGTCCTATGCGTTTGTTTACATCCCATGTTTTCCCGCCTTGAATAACATTCTGCAGAGAAAAGCAATTGCCAGTCTTGTGAATGGCCATGAGCTTTGTATCTCACACAGGAATGCTAGGCAGTGAAAAAGAAAGAAAACCATGCTTTTATACTTCTTCATAAAATTACTACTCCTCTCTCTCTAGCTACTTATACTAGATGTTGACCGAATTTGATAAATTGTACTCAATTTTGAGTTAATAAGTACTGAAAATGTGGAAGAAAAAAAGATTTTTATAATGATTTTATATTTTTTCTTAAATTTTGACTGCATGTGTTACAAGTTAGATTTGAACCCCAATTTCTATTTTACCCATGTGGGTATATATATATATATATATATATATATATATATATATATAAACGCGCACTACTATAAACAAATTTTGTTATATTTAACACTGCAGGGTTTGTCCCCCCTCCTCTTTTAACAGCGAATATAACAATTTAAGTCTCAGTCGATAATACAGTTTCCTTGAAATTGTAATTCAACAAGTAAGTCATCACGACAAAAATTAAAACAAGCCATATAAATTTCGACTTGTTTACGATATAGTAGTGAAAATTAAATTTTCTTTTGTCTCAATGCAGTACAGTCATCGCGGCATCTTCAACTACTACAGATTCCAAATAAAAATAAACTTTCAGTCATTGTTTCCACGTTGTTCATATTCATTTGTAATTATTGTGTGTATTATCTATTCCCTCATTTTTTAAGTTGCCTTTTACATGACGTACCGTCGTTAGTGAAATTAAGAGAAATGCGACACCCCGACGGAGGCGAGCGCATAGAAATGAACACAGGAACGTATACACAAAAGGAAATGAGTACATTTTTCTATTGTTTTCCATTTCATAGTTTTGAGAAAACACAGAGGTACCCCGAGTCGGGATTTGTTTCGCGCAAGAAAGCTCTGTGCGGTTCTGTTCTCGAACATACGATTTTAGGTAATATTTACTTAATTTGAGAGATTTCATATGCACTCTGGATTTACCTACGGAGTTGTGTGAAGAGATCGGTGACCATGAGATCGAATAATGAGAACACGGCTGCGTGACGAGGGCGTCATCTCACGCCGTTCATTCCGATGAGAGAAACACTAATTTATATTGACAGAAACGTTTTTATGAATCGTATTCGACGTGACGGATATTCGATGACCCCAAACTCGCAAAATATGGGGAGAAAATGAGTTTTATTTTCAAAAATTTTGAAACATATTCCTCCCACGACCGTTCTTTTCGACCGTGCCATACAAAGAACAAGTCCACGCAGTCCCCCCAGCGTGTCGCGGTGTTCAAGTTGAATTCGGCGGTTTCTTGTCGGCGGCTGCACGAAGCTACAGCCCCCGCGTAAATTAGGTAAGAATGTTTCGATACGTTGCGTCACGTTAGTTATAGATTTCCTTCCGCTGATTTACCTTTTGATCATGCACCCGGGAAATCATTTTTTGGGAGAAGCACTGCACAGTTACGTGCTAGAAATATGTGCATAAGATTCGAATGAAAGTATGCATAAAATATTGTTAAAATGCATAGAAATGTGAGAGCATAAAAATATTTTAATATAAACACACTTTTAATATATATATATATATATATATATATTTATTTATATTATAAATAATTTTTAAAATCCTTTAGGAAATTATTCAAGTATTTATTTCATCTTCATGGAAACGAAACTTACCGAATCAGTTTGCCACGATAACCTAATAGTCAAGATCGCGAACTCGTGGCTGGCGTTGCTCTGAGTCCTGATGTCACTAAAGACACGCCGTGTTATGGGATTGATGGACGTTATCTGTCATCGTTCAGTCTTCACGTTGGTGTGGTATGGAAACTTGGAGGTGGTTTCACTCAGATGTCGTCCTCGTCCTGACGGGGGTCGAAATTACGAGGTCCGTACCAAATCCCGTGTTGCTTTTTAGGCAGGTTACCAAACACTCTCAAACGAGTGGTGAGTGAGGGGGATTATTAACGTCGCACTGTTCAGCTACACGAGGACTTTGGGGACGGACCACGCAATTTTTTAACCATGGTCAAGTGACGTGGAGCACCTGAGTGGGGCCTCTCCTACTACCACACCACACCACGGGAGGACGTTTCCCGCTCTCGACAGATTAGGGTGCATCGCTGCCTTTCAAGGCGGGTCTTTTAGTGGTCCTCAAACGACCCATAAGAAGAGCTGACATTCTGCTTTGTTGAAAAAAAAAGCATCAAAAAATTATTTCTAATCCCATCGTGACGGAGGCACTCGTACTATGTAATAAGTGGTTAAAGAGAATTACATAAAAAATATATATATATTGCTAAAATATAGCATTTGCAGTAAATACTGTACACATGCAAATGTGTTGGCATGTGTGTATATCTTTGTTCTTAATCACTATATTTTTGCATTACTTTTTTTTTTTCAGCCACTTATTGTGGTATTTAAAAAAATTAAATAACAATATTGTTTTGATTAAAAGTTTAAAATAAAAACAAACTTCGCACCTCGTACTTTTATTTTGCTGCACTAATATTTCTTTGAAAAACCTCCTCTTTGACTTTAACTAAATATTGAAGAAAATGCTTTTAAAACAAACAATTCGCTTAAATAAGTGGTTTCAGATAAATTATGAAACGTAACATTTATTAACAGTAATGATTCAAAAATAATCTAGGAAATATAAAAGTAAAATTAAAAATAGTTCTAGAGATTTGAAAATGTGCATAAAGGTTTAATTAAGCACATATTTCGAGACACAGACATAATTTATTTTTCTTTAAACTTTTCCGACATCTTGAGCCCAAATGCCAATTTTTGATAATTTTCTCAGAAAAACGAAATCATGTAATTTCAAATATTGTATCCACACACACACAAACTGAGAGCGTACAACAATTACTTAAAAATCTCGATTACTGAGAAATTTCCTCAAAAGGATGAGAACATTTTTGAAATCAGTGTATAAACATGAATTAGACGTTTATTTTAAGCAACTCAAAAATTTCAGAACACTCATTACTTATGAAGTATGTGA
>BMAV01025967.1:0-12842 GCA_019973955.1 Trichonephila inaurata madagascariensis
TTCAAGTCAATAAGTTCAACTGTATCTCCTCGGTGTTTATCGTATCGCAACAATAGGATAACAGAGCAAATTGAATTTAGGCTCAGTTAGGGATTGCAAAACCAGTATACCGGGATACCGAATACCAGTATTTTGAGCCAATTGTACAATTTTGTAATACCGGTATTCACAAGGATAAATATCGTTTTTTTTTTTTTTCGGTATTTAGTAGAAACGTTTTAAATTGTCTCCACTTTATGTTCAGGGATTGCCAACATATAGCAAAATAGTATATCTACATCTTAGTTTTTATGCATCCCTAAAAGGCGAAAATAATTGGCTGTGAATATGAAGTTGCATCGTACAATGAAGAGAAGTTATAAAATTTGTGAATCATCCAAGGAAAACCCCTATTCTTTTAAAAGCTCAGAGTGATACTGCACTCGCGAAGGATTTAGTCTGATATTCGTATCTGTGACAAAACAAAGTTGTAGTTGTGAAGAAAGTGCGTAATATTTCGATATTTTTTAAATTGGTTAGTTTGTTCTTCACATTTGTATTTGCATATCATACTTTAGGGTTTAAAACATTTTTCAGATTCATTATCTATATACTCCTAAATAAAAACCCATAGTAAAGAATGAGAATAACTTTAAAGAGAGAACGTAAGAAATCAGTTGATAATACTTCGGTTTGGTTTCATTATTTATATAATGAAAAGAATATAATGGCACAATGTAAAATATGTTCAAGAGTTATTAAAGTGAATGTAATTATTTATATACTATTATAGTTTATAAGTTATACAAATTATTTTTTGTTATATTTACACTGTCTAATAACACTGGCAAATAAAGCAAAGAAACACCTGTATTTTCTTTTTCTAAAATTTCTTCTACCGGTATTAAAACCGGTATCCCGGTATTATGATCTAAAAAATACCGAATACCAGTATTGAACCTTTGATCCGATATCGCAATCCCTAGGCTCAATGTTCTTACAACCTTGAAATCTTGTGACCTCGCCCTCCAAACTCTGCGGTGTGTGATCTCTTAATAGAAACAATTTCAGGTACTTTTTTTTCCTAATAGTGAAAAATAAAAGACGAATCTTTGATCGCGCATGGGAAAGAAATCTCGGTTCAAAACGGATTTTCCGACTATCAGTGGGCCCCATGGGGCCCGCGGACCTCTATTTGTCCACCCCTGGCTTGCGGTATCAGTGAGGGGTATAGTCCCAGTCACTTGAAAGTGGTTTAGAATGTTGAAATCCAAAAACTTCAGTAGCTTCAGGACTAAGTTGTTCAAACGAACAACTGAACCACTATCAATGGCATATGCGGTAGTTTTTTTTTGCGAGGATGTCTTAAAATCCTCAATTCTCACATCGTGGCGCACACAAAAAGGGGGGGCCCGAGGGGCCCGGGCACCCCCCCAAAAAAAGTCATTTTTTTTTTTGATTATAATTCTAAGTATATAATACGTAAAATTTAATTAAGTATTTGTTATTAATGATTGATTTTATTAATTAATGCTAATTATTTATTCAATAATTAGTTTTGTTCCCGAAAATCGATAAAATCAAAAGGAGCAAAATACAAAAATGGTGAGCTTTCGACCCCGGACCCCCCGTTGAAAAATTTCCGAATGCGCTACTGCGTCACAGGAACACTGAGAATACACACACAACACAATACAAAATACAGATCAATAAAACCGAGTTTAAACTAGAATCTTCCCCTGCGAAGAGGGGTGAAGATCAGGTAATCCTGTAGATATTTGTATTCCAGAGGATCAACCCAGAACAAAAGATCAAAGAAGGGATCGAGATTTCCTATTTCTCCATTTCCTGAGTGGGGAATTTCATGTCCAATCACATGCTCGAATCACTCTAAAAGTTGTCATGGGGTATTTGTGGCACTAATGCAAATTGAATGGAATTGAGGCGTTGGACCTTATTGGTTTTGAACGGAAGTTATGATAGGAAGGTATGATTTAGAGTGCCAACTTAATTATTTTGACAATGGATTTTCATTAATGTGAGTCATCCTCTAAATATGACTTAAAGCCCTATAATTAAGTAAATTTTAATTTGCACGAAATAATGGAGGCTGCTGAAGGAACTCAAATTGAATCTCAAAGCTTTCATGTGCTGCGAAGCGGAAGTTATTAGAAGGACAAATACGTGTATGCTCCTGGGTCGTTCTCGTCCCCTAATCATGGCATGAAATTAGTCAAACGGTTGCCAATAATGCTCACATAACTCTATATTGACTTTTATTTAACGATAAAATCTGAGTCTGGTCATTCTGAGTCAGTCCAGTCATGACTACTGGTTATGGCCGCAAGCTCGTAACCGGTGTCCTTGAAGTTGAGTCCATGTTGGATCATTTATGTCGTAGTAAGTCTGAGGTTCAAAATTTGGTAACGAAGTTTGAAGAATAGGATGCCGGTTTAATGTTGACTCGTCGCTTAACAGTTGGCGCAATGGCAAAGTTTGTCGCCAATATTCCTTATGCTGCTTCTGAATGCAATCAAGGGCTAATTTCATGACAGGTTATATATATATTGCTCAAACTTTCAATCATTTAATAAAATACTTTCTATTCACTCACACATTCAAAGTAGGAATTGACTTAAATTTTTTTTTTATATATTATTTGTTTTTATGAACATTTTAAGCTGTCAAAGTATTGTTATTAAGTTTATTTTATAAACGTTACTGTAATGAACTATTCATTTGTAGGAGTTGTGTCATATTTTCGCTATTATTAATTCTCGTTTTCCTGACTACACCTTTGGACAGAATTATTTTCTCTACAACTTTACCTCATTATTGATTAAACATTTTGAAAGATTGTATTTCTCTCCCTGCCACTTCAAACATCTAGTTATAAATCTGTCGTTCTTTGTTATTTAATATGCCAATTTAGGAATTTAATGCTTCAAATAGAATTGCTAGTTTATGTAATCCTATTGAAATTAATTAGATAGTTTATCTATAGTGACCTAAAAATAGCTGTGAAATAACCAGTTTGGTTTTCAAAGATATATTTTAAAGGAAATTGGTACACGATATAAAATATTGAAAAAAATTCTCAAGGCCTTCGCATGAGTTGGCGATAGCCATTGGTCTGAATTCAGAACGGTCATACATGATCAGGAACGTCTTAAGACTTCTTGACGCCGTGGTGCCCTTAAACAAATTAAGCCCATCTATGACTTTTAAAAGTAGACAGTATATAGCATACGTTGTCAAATACTGAATATACGGTAACCCGAAACAAATAAATGTGTATGACAATCACGCAAATCAACTTGCCCACTGCCACCTTTCGACTAAATGACTAATGATAGTGTACGGTTGTAGGCTTAAGCCTATGGACGACGGTCATTACATACGGATGCAGTATTGCCATACGGATGCAGTACTGTCAAAAGGATACAGTATAGCCATAAGGATGTTGTATTGCTATAAGGATGTGGGATTGCAATAAGGATGGGTACTTTATAAAGGGTACGTATTGCCATAAGGATGCTGTATAAGCAGGGATGCTTTTATAGCTACGAGGATGCTGTATAGCTACGAGGATGCTGTATGCTACAAGGATGCTGTATAGCTACAAGGATGCTGTATTGCCATAAGGATGCGGTTGCCATAAGGATGCGGTATTGCCATAAGGATGCGGTATTGCCATAAGGGTGCTGTATTGCCATAAGGGTGCTGTATTGCCATAAGGGTGCTGTATTACCTTAAGAATGCAGTATTGCCAAAAGGGTGCAGTATTGCCATAAGGATGCCGATTTAAGCTCACTGTGGGCCCTGGGAGCAGAAGATCTACTGGCCCCCCTTGGCACTCTGGAGGATCGAAATTTAAAACCAGAAAATTTGGTTAAGTCCAGCCTATCCCGGTTCATCCGAGCCCCTACGCTCCCGCTCCAAGTGTCCAATGGATAAACCGACACTGGTATTGGCTCTGTTGCCAGTTGACATATAGTTCGAAATTCTCAGTTTTTCACAAAATATGTCCGTAATAACATTTGACCGCTATATTATTATCTTATTGAGCCTGAGTTGGGAATAAGACTAGGCCCCATTGAGGCAGAGGCCCTAGTCCAATCCAGGCCCAGTTGGCGCTTGCTTTAAGACGTCCGTGCACATGATAAATTCAATCACTTGTTCTCCATTAAATTCAAAACTTGCATTAGATTAGTTCTTGTTTTTCTACTTATTGTAAAATTTAAATAAATTAAAAATTTGATAATTGGGTAAAAATGCTCAAATATATTAAGATTCTTCAAAACAGTTTTTAAAAATTAAAAAAAAATTATACTATACGTGTATTTTTCAATCAAAGGCATTTTGTTTACCTATATGCTTTATTGTTATTGATAAAAGTATAATTTTTTAAAAAGTTTCTGTAAAAAACAAAAGTTGGCTACAGTTGGCTACAGCATGAACTGATTGGCTGGAGGCACGTAAATACATTTATCACGTGACTATGCCGTCACATGAATTTATGAACCGATCCACTGAAAACACGTGATTGCAGTTATCATGTGAGTGTGACGTCACATTAATTTAGCATTTTTATCATTTTAAGTAAGTCCAATTAAAAAACATTGGAGGTGGAATTCAGAAAAGAACAAGTTTCCTTTTCTATTGATATTTTAGAGCTTTCTATTTGGAATCAGTAAATTTTCATTATCATAACAATTAAAGAAATAAACTTTTGAACATCAAAATATAAAATTCCATATTAAAGTATTCGGGATATTAAAAAAAAAATATCTGTCATCGCATTATAGAATATCCCTCGACAATGAACGATTTTTTTTGGCGATTTTTTCCCCACCCCAATCAAAGAAAGAAAAGAACTAAGTTGCCAAATACGGCAGCTCCGTCCCCCCACCAGGGAGCAGAGAAGGGAATTAATGCCGTTCATCAGGCGACTAATCGCTTGCCAGGGACACCTGGTGGTCTGAAGGAGAATTAATTGTCGCCTAATCTACAAGACGGAGACCAAACCACGCCCTAGAAATGCGCTGATTGGGCGACAGAGCCGATTCATCTCAGCATCCTATTGTTCCGTTCAAAGCACAGTATAATCGCTATTGGCCATTAAAGACGCAATTATTGAGTAAAATCGTTTTCATACATGGTAATGACGGAACTGGGATTTTTTTTGTCCCCCGCACACATCGGAAGCTCCATCATTCCCGCGCCACCCCCCTACTTCCATTCTATCGTCTGCCTTCTAAAAGCACTTATTATTTTTTCCCCTCTATCTCCCGTCATCTTTATTTTTTGATTGCCCGCTAAAAAGTATTTTTTTAATACACACGTATGTTTTGATCCTAGCACGCGTTGAAGTTAAAAACGTTGCAGATGAGAAACACAATAGGGCCCTTCTTTTTCTTTTCTTTTTTTATTGTTTGATTTCTTCTTTTTTTTTAACTCTTTTTTTTGTGTGTGTATTGGCGTTACTCTATTACACGAAGTTCTGATACAGAAACTAACGAGTTCTATTCATCAAAGAAAGGTAGGAGAGCACAATGCTTTCATCGAATTTTTACGCATTATTATTTTTCCCCAATATTCTTTTTTACCTCGAAGCTTTTAATTAGAGCTTAAATATTTTTTTTTTTACCTCATTTTTTTTTCTTTCTAGTCTGCATGATTAACTAATATGCAGCCCTCTGGATACGAAAAAAAAATTTTTTTTTTCATACTCGGCCTTAATTTCTTCTTACACGGTTTTTGCGGAACTATTTTCCTTGCAATACTTTTTTTTACCATCTCCATCTTCCACCCCCTTTTTTTTCATAACCGTAACCACGAGCGCCAAAATTAATCAGGGACACCGTATCGGCTCATTAGAAGAAAATGTCTTAGAACGACAGATAATGAAGTTTGGGGAAAAATTCCTCCTGTAAATAGAAGAAAAAGACTTGATGAAAAAAGGGGAAAAAAATGGGGCGACGAAAAAAATCCTTTTTTTCACTTTCCCCCCTTTTTTCATTTCCCCCTTATCAGTTTAATGGTTTATGTCCCATTTTTCAAACTCGTTTATGATAGGAGGGCTGTTGGTAAAAATGACACGAAGCAAACGCATCATGTGGTCTTTTGTACCAGAGTTAAGATTAATTGTTTTCTGCTGAAACTATTAAGTGGTCTTCAAAATAATTTTGCACTATTAGTCAAAAGGAACTTAAGAAGTCTCTTTGGCCTAATGGAGGATGCGTAATTCCCGAACTATTATAGGCTCTTGAAAATTCCACCGCATTGCACCCCAAGTAATCCAATCGACTGGAGGCAGGGGCATTACCGTCTTACCATGAAATATTTTACTAATTTGATTTATGAGCTTTTAAGATAGCTCCTCATTATGGCGAAGTTAACACATTCCATTAGATAGCGATGATTTATGCTCCGTGTCAAAAATCGGGAGCCGTAATGACTCCACGGTTGTCTTGGAGACATAAAATGCAAATGATCTTTTCCCGAACAATTCGCGTTTTCCTTCCCTCCTTCTTGTTCTCAGATATCACGGTAGAATAATTGTTGGATTAAATAATTATTTGGTTTCATTAGACGGGGGAAGTGTTGCGGTGAATTCTTATATCATTTACATTCGATCGTAACCATTAACTGGCATAAGTGAGATGGAATGATGGTTGGAATATGTTAATGCTTGGTTATTCACTTATTTGGTTAGAACAGGTAATTAATTATACCTAGAAAAGAATGATCGGTACACACAAAAAACACTTATAGAGCAAATATATTTGATAAGGTTTAACAAACACGCTTTTAGAATGTGTTTCGTAGAGGCTCACAGCAATCACATTAACACAGTGCTTCTCAAACTTTCTATACTTGCGACCCAATTTTCAATCATAATTTTCATCGCGCCCTCCTACGTACAATAATAATGTATTGAATTCAACGATAATATACTTTGAAGTAAAGCTACAATAAGACTTTAATTGTAAACCGTACAAATTATCAAGATAAGAATTAAATTTTGCATATAATTTTATGACATTTCCATAGGGTCACTGGTAATTATTAAATTTGTTCTTAACTTAACACTGTTAAATTAATTATGAAACTTATTGCGCAGTACTGATACATTTATAAGTGTATTATATCAGTGTAAATCTGTATTTTATGATGTCCGAATGTATTTTGTTTTGCTTCCTTTCAGTAAATTATTAATTTCTTTAAAAATAATCTTTTGTTTTCGACTTTTCAATATACTCGCCCCCTTGTACGGTTATCACGCCCCCTAGGGGGGCGCGCCCCACAGTTTGAGAAACACTGCATTAACATGATGTGAAAGCTTAAAGAGTGAGTTTTCGCACTATAAAGCAGCATTACAGCTATTGGCAACGAGCCTCGTGTATTTGAGCCTCGGTGAAGTGACGTTGACGACACCTCAGCAGGCACCCCCTACGAGGTTCCACGCCTCTCCAAACGGGAGGACTTTGAGCCACGACAGATTTAACGTGCATCAGTTCCTCTATATCAGCGATATTCAACCTGCGGCCCACCGACCTTTTTTGTGGCCGGTTTGACCCATTACTAAGAATTAATTAAAGAACAATGCACTAAAAATTCGGGGGGGTTCATAATTTGCTTCTTTTGGTAGTAGAATGTAAACAAGAGGCTTGGTCATGGATAAAAGAAACCGAAACTACCCCATAACTCAATAAAGAGTAAAAGCTAAAAAAAAAAAAAAGATTTTTAATATTTTGATTAATTTTGCTTCTTTAAATGTTGCCTTGGCCCAAAGATTTTTTCCTTCATTACCCCCCGGTTTTCCGAGTAAAATACCTATCATATTATATGTATGGGGGCTGGAAAAAATTTGAGTATTTCTCTACATCAAATGGGCAAAAATTTTCAACTCATGGAACCCCCAGAACTTTTGTTGTTTTCTAAACCCCCTAGCCCCCCAGGGGGGTCACCTTCTTTGGTGGGGACGGGTGTCACAATCCCGGGGGTACCCTAGTGATCTTTTTTCCTTTTTCCCCAAGGGGGTTTTCTATCTTTTGGGAAACACGGGTGTCCGACCCCCGGGGTACCCCCGTGATCCTTCTCTATTTTCGACCCTCCATCTTGTCATCCAATTTCTTTTTTCTTCTTTCCCCCCCAACCACAGAACTATGAATGTTTGGCGCAGAAAAGCCAAAACTGGCTTTTGCGCCATAAAACACCAAACTCAACTTAACTCGTGGAACCCCTAGAACTAGAAAGTGTTCTCGTGGAACCCCTAAAACTAGAAAGTGTTTTCGTGGAACCCCATTCCACACCCATACTTTGAAGAATATATCTTAAAGTAATAAAAAAGAATTCAAGATGTGTTTTGGTATTTTTTTGTAAAGGTATTTAAAAGAAGTATTGCATTTCTTATAAAAAAAACCTCTAAAATAATTTTCTCATCAGTATTAATTTGTGATCCAAGGTTTATCTACTTATGCATTATATTTGGTAACTCTGATACAGGCTTGCTTTTTTTTTACACAAATTGTCGAAGTCTATGTCTTTTAAAATTTACTGGTCATTTCATATTCGGGTTTGATTTTTTTTTTTATACTTTGTTTTGGTACCAGTTGAAAGATATAATTCATTAAACAACGTTCTAAAGGATTAAGTACCCATATTCGGAACCGTGTTTTTTAAAAAGGAATAAAGGGATAATATTTATGATTTTTAAGTCACTTAGATTGTGTATATAAAAAATTTTTTTAAGAATATATTAAAAAAAAATTTTTAATACTATTTTTACAAAAAAGAACATGGAATACCCCCTTTTAAAAAATTTTTTTTTATGAAAATGCTTCTATTATAATGATTTTTTCCTTTATATATCAGACCTCTGTACAGAGGCTCAACTAGAATTTCTGAAATAGATAACTTAGAAGTGTGTTTATCCATGTTTTGCGACAACAGAGGGTAGAAATTTTAAGAAAAAAACGCCGATAATTATTTCAATGGGTTGTAACTCTGAAACTAATGTGAATTTTCAAAAATCATAGTTAAGCCTCTGTACAGAGGTCTGAGCTATAGACAGGCAATATATTATTACAATAGAAGCATTTTTCACAAAAGGAGAACATTTTGAAAAAAGGTTATTCTAAGTTAATGTTTTACCGAAATATTGTACTTAAATAATTTTTTTTTTTTGTCAAAATGTCCTTAAAACAATTTTATACATGTATTCTAATCTAAGTGACAATAAATATCATGAAAAGTATCCATTTATGCCCTTTTTTAAAATCACGGTTCCGAACGTAGTCGGATACCTTAAAATGTTTATAGCTGTGTGAGAAATACTTTGTATTTTTCATGAATTTGCAGCATGAAATTTAGAAGCGGCTCTTGCTTAAATTTAGATTTTAACATCGAATCCGTTGATAAGCCTTTCCTTCTTTTTCATTATTCGTGTTTTTTTTTCACAATTTCAAAATGGTGCATTTTCCATTTGAAAATTATTTAGCTATGCAAGACATTGTGTTAATGTAACGAGTATAAAATTATGTCGTAAAACCCAAGAGAGTCAACAATGGAATATATTCACAATCTAGTGGGAAGCATATTTATAAAGATAATATTTTAATATTCTTTTATTATATTGTAACAAAAGTTCAAAAAAAAACTGTAGAAAAATAAAGTTTGTTATATATAAATAAAATTTTGAGTTTTAATGAACACAGGATGAGTTCTAGGAACTTGTAATTATACAAATCTATAAGTAAGTGAATACATATTTATAAATATCTTTTCGATTTTTTTTTTTTGTGACACGTGGAATCCCTGGGAAGGCTTTCTGAAACCCTGGTTATACCTTGTGAAACCCCAGGCTTCCGTGGAACACTGTTTGAAGACCACTGCTCTATATCAGTGGTCTTCAAACGGTGTTCCACGAGTTACATTCAAAATTGAAAAAAAATTATAAATGTGTGTGTAAAAGGGATTCATGGTCTGTAGGAACATGAATCCACTCTCTTCTCTGTTATCCCAGTCAGTAAAACTGAAAATTTTATTTTTATACACAATAATTTTTTTTTGTAATACTATTTTAACCTTTATTACGATATAATAAAATAGTATTAAAACATTTTTCTTTATATATGTATTATACCTAATAGATTGTAAATAATTCTATTGTTGTTTACTATCCAGGGTTTCACAAAATAATTTTACATTCCTAAAATTACTCGTACTTATTTTGTAAAACTAAATATAGTTCCCTTAGGGGATTTGGAAACCTTTCTCTCTCTATATACCGACAATGTTAAATTGGCTGTTTTCGATGTACCTTTTTATCAAAATCTGTTGCATGTACATGCTCGAAATTTTTCATACAATTAAAGTATACCTTTCTCATTGTACTGAAATGAGTTTTTAGATAATTTTGAATTTTTTTAATAATTTATGAAATATTTTATCACACTTTGTGAAATTGGACCCATTTTGCACATAAAAAATATATAAAAAATAAATTTTTGAGTTTTTTTACAAAAAGCTTAATTTAGTATATATTAGCCTTCATTATAAATTTCTCATAAAAAAAAAATTACATACCTATAAACAGTAGTTTCTCAGAAAAGATACATCGAACATCAAAATTTACATTTTGAGATAAATTGATTTTAATTTATACAGTGAGGCTTCTAATCGGTTAGGAAATAAAAAAAATGAAAGGCTCAATTTACAATAAAAGATACATGCTTTGGTTTATATCAGACGTTCTATTTTTAAGCAAAAACGAAGTACTTTGTTTACATTTTTCGCCATTTAAATGGGCGTGGCCCAGTTTCAACAATTATTTAAAAATAGGTTTTAAGGGCTTTTAATTACTCTAGAGGTTAAAGTAAGGTATTTTTAGAAAGGTTAAAATCTATTCAATTTGAAAATGTAAAAATCCCAAATTGTCCAAAAAAAAAATAAATAAATAAATAAGATTTTAGTTTTCCAACACCCCTTAATGAAAATTGCATCTACTTTCATTTGGGGGGAAAATACTTATAATGAAGGAGAGGAAACAATTTATGAACATATCAGTAGATTCAAAATTAATATATAAATTTAAGGGTGCAAATTCATACAAAATACGCGGGATTTTTGCACAGTTATAAACATTTTAATGCTGTTCAGAACAACAGGAAAAAAATATTTCCCTCCATGAGTGTCTATAGGAAAATAAAATATAAAAAATAAATGCAACTGCAGATAATTTCAATAGACCTAGAGTTTTTCAGCTTGCCTAAAAACCCAGTTACTTAATATATTGTATGTATAGGTGACACTCTTGAATCTCACAAATTTATATTATTAACTGGTAATTTTTTTTAAATCACACAAAAAAATTTTAATAACTAATACACTACTTTTTTAAAGCTGTCTCAATATAAAGTACCTAAATGTTACTCTACTTCAAATGTTGTTCTAAGATGTATTCTTGATAGAGAAAGAGAGAGGGGGGAGGAGATGGGGTTCCCCGAACAATTCCCCAGACTTTCATGGATTCAGAAGTCGAAAATGTTTGAAGACCACTCAGTCACTTGCTCTACATCAGTGATTCCCAAAATGGTATATGTAGACCAGTGGCGCACACAAGGGGGGGGTGTCCTAAGGGTCCGGAATACCCCCCGTAGCCCTTGATTTTTTCCCCATTAGTTATAATCTTATGTATACAGTAGCACACATAGGAATTTTTCAAGGCGGGGGGGTCCAGGGTCGAAGACCACTCAGTCACTTGCTCTACATCAGTGATTCCCAAAATGGTATATATAGACCAGTGGCGCACACAAGGGGGTGTCCTAAGGGTCCGGAATACCCCGTAGCCCTTGATTTTTTCCCCATTAGTTATAATCTTATGTATACAGTAGCGTACACAGGAAATTTTTTCAAGGGGGCCCAGGGTCGAAAGTCCACCATTCTTGTATCATGCTCCTTTTGATTTTGTTGATTTTGGGGAACAAAAACAGTAAAAACTAATTATTGAAAAATTTAAATTTTAATTATTAAAATTAATCATTAATAACAAATATTTATAAATTTACGTACTATATACTTAGAATTAGTAATCAATTGAAAAAAATAACAGCTTTGGGGCCTTGTGTGCGCCACTGTATGTATATATTACGTAAACTTTAATTATGTATTTGTTATTCATAATTAATTTTATTAATTAATGTTAATTATTTATTCAATAATTAATTTTGCATTGCTTTTGTTCCTGAAAATCAATAAAATCAAAAGAATATACTGGGCGGCGTATTGGAGCATGATACTAAAATGTTGAACTTTCGACCCTGGACTCCCCCTTGAAAAATTTTGTGTGCGCTACTGATATAGACCCCCAGGGGTCCACGTCAGCGAAAAAATAATTTGGGGGTCTATGGGGTGTAAATGAGAGTCTGCGATAGTGGCTCTCATTAAACCAGATCGTGACTTTAATTTTAAAAGGAAATTTAATCAAGTGGAAACCAGATTTACTTATTTAACAAATTTATTTACTAAATTTAATGAGGTTAATTTGCAGTTACGAGGTGACAGTATAAATTTTATATAAAACAAGGACCACATTTCAACCTTTCTTGTGTCATAATTAAGCTAAAGGAGTATAAATTTGGACGCGTTGCCAACATTTAAATGCCTCCCTTTTTTTTAGATTTTGAAAATACGCTAGGGAATGTTTCGACAATCGTAATACCACTGTAGGCAATGAATTCATATGGTCACTTTTGAAAAAAAAAATTCAGATTACAAGAATTAGGCACTAACAAAGATTTTAAGTAAAGTTTTTTTAAACGGATGTCAACAACTTTGGCTTTAAAAAAAATATCCTT
>BMAV01025968.1:0-15480 GCA_019973955.1 Trichonephila inaurata madagascariensis
ATGAATGAAATAACAAGGGCCCTTATAGCAAGATGCTTTGTTATTTTACAATGTAACTTTTGCTCCAATTCGTTTCACTTAACTTTAAATAAGATAAGATTTGCAAGTTCCATAGTTCTTTCACAGAATAAGGATCTCAAATCGAACAGTTTACTGAAAGAATTTTCTCTTGAGGATGAGTTAGAATACACGAAGAGAACCTGTTACAACCCCTCCCCGTAAAAGAAACGTGATTTGTAGGTGCATCCTATTGTCCTATCAAAAATTACGATTAAAGCTTTGTATGTTTGAATTAATCCCCAAACCTCTAAGTTTGCTAAATCTGCTTATATTCCAGAACTCGGATCAGTTACATTTAAATTTTATAGAAAACTTCAGCTTATTTAACTGAAAGTACTAAATTTTGATCCATAAATCTCTCATTCTCGTAAATTAAATTTATCTCAAAATATTCCGCTTGCACTAAATTAACTCTAACGTAGAATTTGAAAAAAAAATCAATCAAAACAATCTTAAAAATGTATTGCTTCAATAGCTTAACAAACCAAAATTTAATTGACAGCAAGACGATTTTTTTCCCCAGAAATCTAACATTTATTTACACATATAACTTACCTAACTACAACAAATACTATTTTAAACTTTTTTTTCAAATTGCTTAGATCGTTACATTTCTTTTTGGTTTGTTTGCAACAGTTTCAGTGAGTTGTCAATCTCGTCTAACAAATTATATAAAATAAGTAGCGTTTTTACCATGGATATCGCAACCCTTCCCATCAACTAACATCATTGGACTTCAACAACTCAATCAGGATCTGTAAGCCTCGAAATGTAATATAAATCACTAACATTTTGAAAGATAACAGAGATACAAGATATCACATAAACTCTAATGTTGTACATTCAAATAGTGTAAGCAACAATCACCTGTGATTAGTACATACAATAATACAAATACTTATAACTTGAGAACGACTTCAAACAAATCATGTTCAAAAGACTGCGTACACTACAAAACCCCCTACGATAATGGATTGTAACTAAGAGAAGACAATTTTACAATCGAAAAAAACCGGATAAAATTCAGTTTTAATACTTTTTAAGCTATCCTGTTCTTTCTATAACGCTATCAACTTTTTGGATTTAATTACATTAGCAATCCTTTCATGGGATTTTTGTTCCATTTTTCTACTATGACAGATTTGAGAATTTCTTCGATGGTTCAATGATTATCCACTTGAGTAAATCTCACAAATTTTGTATTGTTCTTAGATCTGGGTACTGGGATGGCTTACAGAATGGTTTGGGATATGGTAGAACAGCCATGACCTCACAATATACTATATTTTCTTAGTATATTTGTCCTGCTGAACGCAAAAATCATCACTCACCACCAGTTATTAGGTATTTGTTCTGATATTTTACTTCACTAAGTTCAAGTAATCAATTTTATACATTGTTGATTCAATAATCTCCAGATTAACAACCCAAAGACTTCCTATTCCCTCCAAACCACTATGCCTCCCCCTCCATAGCCGAAAAACATTCTTTTTCTTAAGGTCTGTGCAGGATTTTTTGCAAGCATATTTTTGTCATTTTTGTTGCCATAAATACTAAAATTACTTTCAATTGAATATATTACATTTTTCCAATAATAATGTGTCCTATTTAGTTGTTTTTTGGCAAAGGTCATTCTCTTAGCTCTGGTCACTCAAGATATGAATGGCTTCAAGAGAACAACTCGGACCTAATAGTTATCCTTTTTCAGTTCTCTTCTAATTGTAGTTAAATTCACATTTTTTGGAACATCCCAGGCACACTTATAGCTATTTGTGAAGGTTATAGTCTTGGATTCATTTTTACAGATAGTATTACAAAGCCAGATTCCGGAGGTGACACTGCAAACGGATTGCCGGATCTTGACTTTGACGTTAAAATGTTACTTGATTTGTAGATTATGAACACTTTTTAAATCATTGAATGTCTCCGATTAACAGTTTCACACAGTCAATTGATTTTTTAAAAAAATCCCTATTTTTAGATATAAGATGGTCTTTCTTTCAATAATACATCGATCTCTTTTCTATTACCAACTATGGAATCACTCGAGCATTCAAATCTCAAATTCCAAATAACTCGTCATAAGAGCTTATAATTACTTAAAAAAACTTCTTGGTGTATTTATCGCATAATAAAAGTTCTTTTTGTAAAAGATCTGTTTTGTAAGTGTACGCAGATTTTTGGTGGGGGTGGTTAATGATTTTTTGGTGGTCATTTTGTTTCTCAAATTAAAAGTTGAACTTTGTTGTTTGAATAAAGAAAAATTTGAAAATACTCTGAGAGGCATGTCGATTTTCTGAAGCAAGATTTTAATAGTAATTATAGCATAAACAAGTTGAAATGACGTTCTGAGGCAAGTGTAAGTAATATATACACATACAATCTGTTTATTTAAATCGGAACACACCCTATTTCACATTGGACAATTAGTGATAGTGTTAGTCGTTTCACTGAATTCTCCACACATCCCAGTAGAATAATGTCCAAACAAAACATACATACATCCAGAATTATACAGATATAACATTTCCAAACACATAAAAAAATCTCTAATATTATTCAAGTTTCAAATAGCAAAGGATTATTAAGACGAACAAGTGTTTTCTAAATTTTGAAATTTAATTTGAACAAAACCTCTTTTCAAAATTTCAAAAAGCACTGAACTTAGTGACATACTTTTGTACTGAATATTATGTCCAAAGATTGACTTGACTTCTATAAAAATGGCCTCATTGCCTGTCGACACAAAATGAGAAAGAAAGAATAATATAACCTTCAGGACTGTCTTGTTGTGCAGCTGAATTTTTGTTCCGCAACTCAATATATATATATATATGCAGTCTCCCTTTTGGAGAAGTGAAACCAGGGTTTCTTGCATCTGTCATGAGGGGCCTTCTGGAATGACGAAGTCCCCCCTCTCTCCATCAGATTTCCCAACAGCTGGTGGACTCATTGAATCCCTCTTTTTTCTAGCACAAATTATTTTTTCTCAAAAAAAGAAAATTGACTTTCGTGTGTTTGTCCACTTCCTGCTACTTCATGAGATAGCGTAAACAGGTACAATTCCCGCAGCCTCTATATATCGACAATTTACCACTTACTTCATCAGTGAGAAATCGTGTCATATATATCTTTTAGTAGTAATATTTATTATTCATTTATATTCGTCACGATTCTTTTTCAGACCGAAGCTTCCAAAATTCAAATAAATTTTAGAAAGAATTTCCCCTTGATGATTATTTAGAATACAAGAAGAAAACTCTACATAAGTACTACACATTCGCCAAATTAATCATTTTGCAGATTGCCGGAAAAGAAAGTTTCTGAAATCGTTCATTATATATTAACAGTTTGAATCCTATAATTGTTAGAAACACACTTTAGTTAAATAAAAAGACATTTAATTCAATGCGCGTGTAATTTAATATTTATCAATAAAACACCTTAGCTGAATTGTTTAAGATTCGTTAGTGGAAATACATGAAATAGGAACTCTTCATCAAATATTTGTTGAATTATTTTGAAATTTAATGCGAACATAACTTAATATGCGTCTATATAATACTTAGGTTTGCTTTAAAAAGTATACAAAAACTTTGTAGATATAAAACACGTTCTACTTTTCTTACATAAATGCTAAATTTTCTTTTCAAATCGATCACTTCCATTCACATACATATATAACACAATATGGCAAGATATATTTTCAAATAGAGCCAGAAAGCTTCAGAGAAAATAGAACTAGTAGTTATGTTAGAATTCCTGACACGTTTAGTTTCCAAGTTCCTTATGGTTAGCCAAAACCGAAGGAACGATTTCTGACTCTCAAAAAAGCCATGAATTTGGTAACTGCAATGTCTTTTGAAACGAAAATATAGTTTAAAAAACGATCAAAATAAATAGTAATATAGAAGACCTATATCTAAGAAAATGGAAAAAAATTTCCCTACTAACAACATTAATTATTTTAAAACAAAGGGAAAAAAAGAACAGATATTAATATTTGAGTAACAAGAAATTTAAAAAAAAAATTTTAAAGCAATTCCTACAAAATCAAAAAAAAAATTTTTTTTTTTAGCTCATAAAATAGTTACAATTAAATAGATATGTATATAATATGACAGAACCAAACATTAGTGGAAACTAATTTTTTTAATTATCTTTTTAAGTTCGTATTGTCTTTTAAAAACAATCTGTATATAAAATTTCATTCAAATGAATGCTTTGAAATGTGAGAAAAAATATCTTTCAATTTTTTGCCCCAAAATCGCTAAAATGAAACCAACGGGTGTACTGAACTTTAAATAATTAGTTTCAGTCAATTTTTTAATTAATTTAAATTATCGTTTTTTAAAAAACAATAGTGTATAAAAATTTTAGCCAAATGAGCCTTTAAAATGTGAGGTTAAAAACTTTTCAAGTTTTGACACAAGTCCCAAAATGGCCCTAAGTCACCAAAAATGTGCCAACGGGCTGTATTTGAATTCTTTGGGTAATTGTTTTAATTTAATTTTTAATTTAATAAATTATTATTGTCATTCAAAAAAAATTTTGAAAAAAAATTTCAGCTCAATTGAGCGCTTTAAATTGTATTTTATTAATGATTGAAAATTTTACCAAGATAAATAAATATATAGAGAGTGTGAGCTAATAGTAAAAATTGAAAAATAAATTGTATTTTGAATGTTAATTTTGTATTTTTGACTCTGGTTATTTATATCATATATTTACTTTCACAGTTAGATAGTAAAAACAGTTTCACTGTAATGTAATAATATAAGAATATAAATGATAATTGCCTGAATGAATTTTTTGAATTTATGTTAATTTATTATCTACAAAAAACGAATCGTTTTACTTAATTTAATTTAAAAGATGTTAACTTAAACTGCTGTAACAAATTTCTTAAAATACCATTTTCTCCTTTATCATCCCATAAAATTATAATTTCCTTTTTACATGGTTTGTCAGTAATTTCCTTATTATATTTATTAAATATTTGTGACAACTGAAATTTCTCTCAACACTCTCTAAGACTTAAGAAACTTGCTTACTTATCTTATTTATATGTTTTAGATAATCATTTGAAAAGAAATTCCACAAAATCATAATTTTATTGAAAAAAATAAAGAAAATCTTATATGAAATATCCAATCGATAGCTGAGATCTTTCACAACAGAATAGCTTCGTTTCACGTGCAGCGCTACTCAAAATATTTATTGCATGATAATTGTTTCTAATGATAATGCCATCACGATTGGGGTCATCGATGTATACATCTACAGAAGCAAAAGTTACTGCCCCAGCTTGGAAATGAGCTTGAAACAGGCAAACCCAATCTTTCTTATCATTACATTGATTGATTTACCATTCTATGAATGGATTTGTTGCCTCTTAATGATCGCAGGAATTACTCTCCTAGATGACAATAGTTTTTTTTCTTCCTTTAGGAGAAACTGTTTGTCTGTTTGTATTAAGTTAATCTTTCTCTTTGTAAGCTACCCTATACGTATCAATTTAATATTTTTTACATAGATTTTTTTTATTTTGTTTTAATAAAATGTGTAATGCATCAAATAAAAAAATAGTCATATATATATAATATTTTTTCTTGTAATGATTTCAGATTCGTATGTTTTCTATTCAAATTTGGTGTTGCCATAAAAAGGATTAGACTAAGATTCAGGCATTAAGATTTTTTTGTTTATTATGCAGTACAATTTCCTAACGATGTTGCAGTAATACTGCCTTTCTCTTAAAGCTCTCCTTGCTTTTCTGAGAAAATAGAGTTCTTTCCTGTTCTACTATTTATGTGGTAATTCGTAGCGTTCGCTGGTGTTGGTTGTTGTTATATCTGATTTAAATAAGACATCTTCAGAATGGAGTTTTATCTTTGATTTTGAAGCACTTACATAGCGTAACTGGTCAATCACTTTATATATTGACATCTATGTGTTAAAAAACACGTAAGCAGACACATATAACAGACAACACAAACACAATGAGCTGCAGTTATATACATTCTTGCATGATGAAGGCAAGCAGACAAAAGAGAGGCGATTACACAAGATTTTTGCTTTTATACCAGTGCAAGCGAGTGACTATTACGTAATAGTAGTTCTGATTGGATAAACTAGGCAGGACAGGGATTTCGGCTTAGCCAATTACGATTAAGATTACAATGTTATTTTTAGACCAAAGAATTAAAGTTTGTTTAAATATTAATACAAAGAGATAAAACAAAAAGGATACTAGTGGGAATTATTATATTTATATATATATATATATATATTATTTCTAATGGGGCTGTAGTTGGTGTTTCATTACTGCAGACCTAGTTCATTCACCGGATTCCCCCATTCAAGTATTTTATGCTGTCAGTCTCAAAGAGCAATACAATTCTTCAGAAGCAATGGAAATTTTTTGTCGAAAAACAATCCTTGAAATACAGGATACAGTACTCAAATTTTCTTAACTAATCACAAAATTCCCTCATACCTTCTACGGTGCTCAGAAATAACTATCAGCATCAAAAATAAAAGTATGTTTAAAGATTATTCACAAGGGCACGCTCGTCTAATTCATCAGCCAAAGTAACCACTAATCGGTGGTCGACTTTTCAAGGTCAAACCAAAACCAACTAATCGCTAGTCAAAACAATATTAACTCACATCACACCTCTTTCAAGAAAGATCCGCTTACGTCATAGATCTTCATATTAAAAGATTTCTCCAGTAAGTTCCAGAGGAATACATATAGTCATGAACTCGGCAACAATGATCTCCAAGTCGCCAAAATGCTCACCAAAAATTATGCCAACTTGCCTCTATTGCCAAGATTTCGTCAAAGTTTCATTGTATCGCTATTTTAATGTAAGGAACGGTGTTGCTTGCGGATATTACATTTAAACATAAAATAAATGCAGCAGAAAGTAATATTAAACGTATTACACAAGAAGATATAAATTATTTACACTATTTTAAATGTGTGCGGGGAAACTTTGTACAGATATTTGAAGAGAAGTTTTCGAACAACATATTATTGCGTGCGAGCAATATACTACAAATATTATTTCACGGCATTTAAGATTAATGACTATTTATAGTAAAATATTTGTAATGCGCTATTCTGTTCTTGAAAACAAAGTACAAATTCGTTCTCTTCAAATAAAACAGACAAATTATTTTATTGTGCTTTAGACATTTTATCAGAGTAACTCATAAATTTATTCTAAAAAGTAACAACCAAGAATCAAAAATAGAGTATCCTACTGGTAGACGTAATGATTTTAACAAAGTAAATCAATAGTATACAAAAACTTTATTGGTGCATATTTGCTTCGAATGCATAAGTTACCAATTACAATTAAAATATGTGATATCGCACGTATTATATCAGAACTTTGTTATTTCTTATCAATTACATAGAATGTATTTTAGCTTCAAACTATTAGCAACATCTAAAAGATTATCCATCAGATATATAAACCGGATGATAAAAATTACTTAAAAATGAATAGATGAATAATTCTGGATTTATTTTATGCTTTCGTGTCTAGTTTTTATGCTTTTGTACCTATCAACTTTTTTTCTTCAAAATATGAAATTAGTAGCTATATATTTGAATATCTATACAGAGGTAATGATTCAAAAGAATTTTTTCAAAAAATTTAAAGCAAAATGTTGAATATCATACTAAATAATGTTATATACTTGGGATAAAAAAATGTATGTTACACCAACATTGAGAGAGTTATGGGTAATATTTTATCTATCTCATGATTCTGTACTTGGCAACATTGTAATATTTTACTATTTAGACATAAAATTTTTTCTACTTCCTATATCACGATTAAAAAGTTACAGCAAGATCTTTTATCGTTTTGATTCATTTAACTACTAAGCAATTTATATTTCGTATTTTAAAATTAACTAAGAAAAATTATGTATTAACAACCATAACCAGAATTAGATCTTGTAAATACATTTCATGATGAGAAAAAAATTCCCTTAAACAATCAATTTAAAATCAAACAAACCGTCCGAATATATTGTATTGTTTCGACCCACTTTTTTCGCTTAAGATAGAATTCTGAATCAGAACAAGCAAGGCATTCGCATTCATATCGTACAATACTGGAAAGCCATTGTCCTGGAGTACAATATTTTAAATAAATGAAAAACTTGCAGAGTATTTTTATAGGCATGTAAATGGTTTGTTTTCAATTTCAAACTCTTTCTTTATTTATCAACTTCTTTTTGTTGAAGAGAGGATAAACAATATCTTCAACTTCAGTTCAATGCTTATTTTTACTTTTTATACCTTTTCTTGAATAAGTACGAAAAAGGAAAAGTGTGAAACGCGTAGCAATATAGATTTTAAACACTTTTCATATGTGCATAGTTTTAATAGATATAAAATGTATATAAATAAATCTTTGTATCTTAAAGGTTTTGAATCACTTTCAGAGTTTCTAAGACATTTTCCATGATTCTACATGTAATGTTTCAATGAATGATTTAAATTCATTTTTTGCTCTTAAATCTATATTTCAAATATTAGGGCTACCGGTATGTTCTGACAGTTCTTACAATAAAACAAAATAATACATTTTTCATACCATCAATAAACTTTATTAAATAATATACTTCCCATCATTATGAATAATTTCTTGGCAGCATGAGTATAATTTGTATAGCCCATTAAAAAAAATGCCTTATTCTTGAAAGGCGAAAAATAGAATCAATATTTGTCTGATGTCTTCTTCGTATTTGAATTCCACCCCTCCCCTCTGTAAATCTTTTTTATGACAGAGACAAATGATAATCGGGAGGTGCCCGGTCCGGAGGGTATGATGGACACAATGGAATTTAAAGCCTAACTCTTCTAATTGCTGAAGAGTTCTCTAAATAAGTATGTGGCCTGGCATTATCATGCAACTGTAAAATATCCTTCCTCAGTATAGCAATATAATGTCTTAACACATATACAATAACATCTAGGTACTCGACCATTTTTCGTCTTGCATTGATCATTTATTTTTTTTTTCTCATATTATTAAAAAAAAATCTTTCTTCAGTAAATCTAAATGCAAAATACAAAAATAGATTTCCACTACATAGCATTTATCACTGAAATAAATGTGTGATAAAAATATTAGGCAGAAAATCAATTATCTGGGTGCATTCCGCATGACTGTAATCCAATTCAATTAATTACGTGTCTCAGCTTTGCGCTCAATTGAATAGAAAATCATTTGTATTAAGACACTGGTTATGTAAATACCCTTTCTATGAGTAGCATGCTAACAATCTTGTCCTATTATACATCACTACCTTTAAAAATGAAATATTTTTTTAATACAACTTACTGCTGTGTGTATCCGATAACGCATAAAACCATGCACGAACATTTGTAATTTAAGAAACTTTTTAAAAAAAGTTTTGGTTAATGTATTTCTATTTAATATTGCAAAAGAGTTTTCGTATACTATCAATGATATGCTTATTATAACTTAGTTAAAAATCTGGATAAAATGTATACAACATATAAATATGCAGTGAACCTATAAAAATACATATAAGTTATTTTAATTTTTAAAACGAAATTATCTGTATTCTCTAACCCATATATATATATATATTAAATTTTAAACTTTTTTTTTCAATTTGGAAGAAATATCTTAGATTCGAAATGTAATTTTAAATGGGTTAAATTCACACAGGTTATCATAATTATTTTACTCTATTAGTCAATTCTATAAGACTTATTTTAAGACAGTAAATTGCTTTAAAATTAATATTATTTTTTATTAAGATTTTTATTTTAAGACTATTCAGATTATTTTTGACTATTATTTACCAAACCTCTTTTAATAGCAATAATTGTAGTTGGTATGTGCCTAGGCGTTTCCTGAAGAGATGGCACTAAACTGCATTACACTGGGATTCAACCAACCAAATGGCGTGGTAAACTCTACAATTTTCTCCGATAAATGATTTAGAGAACTGAAAAAAAAAAAAGAATTCGAGTGTTTTGAACGAAAAGCTATTAGAATTTCATCACGTGATAGGTGTGACCTATTCATAATTGTTCTTTTATCTATCCAGCCCCCTATGTATTCCTTGTGTAATTTGTTCTGGAGTAAAAGCCAGCGAAGATAGAAAACTGTTCCTTCATTTTCTTTCTGGTTCCTTCATATTAATTGTGGGTTCCTTAAAGTTGATTCCTAAAAGCTATATGTAGAAGAGCGTTGTCATGCAGCAAATAACTTTTTGATTTCCTGAGCCGGTAATTTATCTTTTCCCTCCAGAACATATCTTAATTGATTAACTGGACCTGGTAATGGTAATATTTAGATGAAACAGTTTGACTAGATACCAAAAGATTGTTAGAAATGACTTCTTTTCAGTCCAACCAGATACTTAGTAGTGCTATCTTGGTATAAATATTCGTTTTTACAATTCTAAGTACGGTTTCGGGTCGCCAGAGCTCAGGTGACTCCCTTTGGGAAGAAAACTGATCATCAAAATTACCTGCAGCAATTGATATCCGCCCATATGGTGCCGCACTAAAAAGAGATTCCAGCTCCCGGGGAATGTACTACGTCTGCAAAGGTAAAATACCAATCCGTAGCCCTATTAGAAATAATATTCTTTTTTATAAATTATATTGACTGCTGAAGTACCATTTTCATCATCCGCAATGATTGTCGGCAAAAATTCTTTCTTTTGTATCGAGATAGCAAATTCATGAAGATGTCAACTCTTCTGGTTTCACTTTCTTCAGTCAGAGTATGAGAATTCTATTTTCTTTCCTACTGTTTCTTTCTTATTACGAGCGATGGGAGTGATGTTGTGCGTTAAGTAACGGTGAGATCTTCTAAAGTTTAAAATGGATTTTTTTCAACCACTACAATTTGAATATATTTTACTTTATTTGGATGTGAATTGTCCTCAAAACTAGTATTTACATCACAAAACCTTTAAAACTACTTTTTTACCATTGAACGTACTCACAGAATGTCCTCTAAAAGTCAAACTTATGAATTCCATACCTTGAACAACAATTTTTCTCTGCTTTCAAACAAGCAATGGTAAAAATATTTCTTATCGATATGCATCTCTATAAAATTGAAAAAAAAAGGAACGGTAATTTAAAAGTATCTTAAAGAAAAAAAAAGGTGTGTAAATTAGATGCATTAAAGTACTTTTTTTTTCATGTAATTTAATTCAGAGTCGAGTTTCCACTTGGACACCTACTTTATATATATATATGTACATGTTTCAGGAACTGTTCATAGTAATCATAATGTTGGACATCTAATATACTGCAATAGATTTAGTGACATATTTTAAAAATAAATAATATTATACCTTTGCTATATAGGACGAATTCGTATTTTGAAATGCAAAGTACCATCGTGACTGAAATGAAATCTGAATCTAGAGGTATATTTCAGGAGTTCGTTGTCAATAAAAATAGAATGGAAATATAATTTGTCACAGTAAAAGGTAATTGTTTTTTATATACACACATTCGTTTGCAGGAATGTTGTGAAAAGAATAGAAAGATAAAATCGTAAACATCTGTTACATGCCCTCATGTAATAACCCCGTATAATAAACACATAGAAAGAGTGAACCTTTTATAGGGTCTAGTAAGACGATACAATATGGGAACAACATAAAGAAAGTGGTATTTGCTTTTATCATCTCATGATTACAAATTCTTGCATCTTGTATCAACGTGCACATAAAGATACAGGAAAAAAAACAATGTATGAAACTGTATGATTTCAGAATTTGTTTAACTGAGAATCTCTAATCTTATGCAAAAATAAATGAATTTTAACGTTTTTGCGGCAGTAAATAAAGTTGAAACCAGTTTTATAGCTCAAGGCAAAAGCTTGTTGTGAAAATCCGAAAAGCGATGCTGTTTACATGGTCTTTCTTGCATCATAAAAATATTTTGCAACATACGCAAATCAATGATGTTTCCATTATTCACTGTTCAGATTGTAATAAATTAATTGTTTGCATAAAAATGAAACCATTCAGCACATTTTATTTACTTTTAATAAAACTGAATAAAAAATAATCCTTTTAACTTTTCTAATTTTCTGCAGATATTAATACATAATTTACTACTGCAAACTAATTCTAAAATTCCAGAATAAAAGATCCAGATATTTTGTTTCAGCGAAATCTTTATATAACTTATATACTAATATATCTGCTTTTATGTTTTTTAACATGTCCGCACATCTAATCAATGCAATCCATTGATACCTTTCTCAAAGTAATAAAATAAGGAGAATTCTTTATAGAATTTCGTCTTTACTTTGCAGAAAAGAAATTGACAAGTATATATATATAAGGATAACTGTTTTAGGAAAATTGTCTAAGGGTTCACTACAATCCGAAATTGCAAATTCTTTGAGATAGTTGACTGACGTAAAGGCAGCTTTGGATTATTTACCCGTTCTGTGATTTCAGACATTTTATTGAATCTTCTATGGCCTTCAGTATTGGTTTCTCCTCTTTTCAAGATTCAAGTGTTCCTTCGAAGAAGGAAGACATTTAGAAGTACGTGGTTTATCTTCTTTGATTTTATATGTGCTGCTATTCCTTGCATTCACACATATAACAATTGAAAAAAAAAGATAAAGAAGAAATGTTAAATTTATTTTGAATAAAAACAGAATATATTATTAGATAAATATTTATTGTGTGATACATTCAATATATAAATATTTTGATATGTGTATAATAAATACTATAGTTAAATGGAATAAATGTAACATTAAGACATTTCTTTATCTTAAAATATATTCACAAATAAAGTTTTATACGTGCACTCATTTCCAAAAGTTAAGCTCGAAGATGTAAAATGCAAAAAAATCAACAAATACTGCTTTGACTGACACAAAATTTGGCAGTAAAATACTACATATATTTATACATAAAACAAAATCAATAATTATATACAGAAATGAAAACAATATTAAATTTTTGTAAGTTATCAGATAATGTCATACTGGAGATTTAAACAGAATTATGTATAAAGTGAAAATAAACAGCATAAAAAATGAAAAAAGGACATTAATAGCGTTTGCGATCCCCCCTCATCTGTATGCAAAGTTTACACCTTCTGACCACGCTTTCAATTAGGTGGTCAACCACCGCAGAATTGAACAATCGCCTTTCTTCTTGGAGCAGTTTCCAGCCCAATAAGAGCGGTTGGAGATGGGAAACGTGAAAATACAGCACGGCCGAGAGCATCCCAAAGATTTTCATTTTGATTAAGGCCGGGCGAATATGCTAGCCACGCCATACGAGCAATCCCTTCACTGTCTAGGTAGTTATGTACGATATCAGAGCTCTATGGGGACGTGCGTTATCGTCCATTAAAACAAAAGTAGGGCCAACTGTTGCAACGTAAAATCTCACAATGGGTCCTAGGACTTCATCTCGATACCGGACAGCCGTCACAGAACACCGTTTAAAGATTTCGGGTCGGTGCGGTATCCAATGAAATTCCTGCCCACACCCTAATGCTTCCGCCTCGGAATGCGTGATGTTCGGTGATGTTTTGGGGCGATTGGTGTTCCTTGTTTCCCCTACCTTATACGCTTGTCATCTGGCCCCAGAGCAAATCTTGACTTATCAGAAAACAGCCTACCACAGTCAATTGCCATTTTCCCCGGCATCACTTTAATCGTCCCCCTCTTGATTGGACGGATGGGGAACACAAACCGAGGACCGGGCATATGTAATCTTCGGGGCGTTCAGTAGCTGCAGATACCCTTCCAATGGCGTTTAACCATAGATGTCACACGTGTGGAGGTCCTCTGCGTTCCTTTTTACAATAGCAAAATATAGATCTTCCGCGAGGGCTGTAACCCTTGGGCGCCCGCCTAGGGGCCTTTCTCAACTGTTGTGTGGTTTGAAATTGTTTCCATAAACAGAAATTACAGAATGATGAACGCCGAAAAAAAAGAGCATTATTTGGATCGACTATTTTGCTTCAATGCGCCCCCGCAGGCGCGCTCAGAATTTTCCCATTCGTTTTCGGGAAGTCAAGAAACACGTATGTCTTGAAAACATATTGTGCAAATTTTTAAAACCCTTTTTATCAGCACTTACAACCCTTTCTGAAACCCCTTTATAAAGCTGGCTTTTATAAGACTGCCCCCATATTCTTGACATGAAAGCACGATTGACTGTTACCTAACATGTTTGCATACTTCCATCTACTTCTTCAGCGAATTGCATCCAATTCTGATTGTCTTCCGGAAATTAGCATTTTCCTCTCCGTGCTTTACTTTTGGAAGTGAGTGTACTTTTAATCAAAAAAGAAGAAAAAAATAAAAGTAATACTTTACTTTAGCATTTCTCAAGATGTGGTGTGCACCTCCCAGGGGAAAAGATAACTTTTTGAGTTGGTCACGTAAACAAAATACATTCTGACATAATTAAAAATATAAAAAAAACATTTACACAGATATCGTAAACTTATAAATGTATCAGTACTGTTCAATGTGTATTTCATAATTAATTTAACAATACTTGAAGAGCAAGTTTAATAATTACCATTGACTCTATGGGCTGGCCATATATGAATAATATACAAAAAAGAGCCATTAACTTGATAATTTTTGAAAGGTTTATAATTAATCCCTTAACTACCAATAAAAAGTTACACGATTCGCTCCTCAATGCCACCGTCTTCTGCGTAGGCATGTGCATGTGATATATTGACGGGGGGAGAGGGGAAGAAAAGGAATAAATAAGCAAATCCTCTGAAAAAAGTAAAATCTTTGAACCTGTCAAAGTGGTTTTTGCATTCCCTTCGGGAAAAATTTTATGGATAGCATGGGAAAAAATCGTACTGGAAAAACGTATATATCGTACAGAAAATTTGCTTTGCTGAGCAGACGTTTATACAAAGGGTAATACTTAAAAATTAAAAAAATTGTTTGGGAGCAGCGTTAGCGTTAGACAAATTTTTTTTAAAATTTAAAATCATTGTTATTGTAAGAAAACGGGACCGATGAAATTTAGTTTTTTGGGTCACAAGTATTCAAAAAGTTTGAGTAGCACTGCTCTAATTAGTAGATTCCGTTAAAAAAATCCATCGCCTAATAAAATAGTCTCTTTTATTATCTAATGAAATACTACAAAACGTTTTTAGATAATAAAGTGATATATATATATGAATTGTATTCAAATTATTGTAAATGTAATTTACATTAATACATTATATTCCCTTTTTTCCTCGTTTCTTTTTTTTAAAAAGTGTTTTAAATATTTATAACCAATAATTTCGAATACAAATAAAGTATGTATAAAAAAATTTTATGTACATAAAAACTGTTGCAAAAGTGTGGGGAAAAATTAAAATTTTTTCTACATATT
>BMAV01025970.1:0-10541 GCA_019973955.1 Trichonephila inaurata madagascariensis
CGTCCTTTAGATTAAAATAGATTTATATTTTATCAAACAATTACGTTAGATTTTACTATAATAAATTACTTTTTTAATAAATTCCGAATTGCATTATGCATATCATTTACTATGGATGGTACATGATTCTCTGTGTGTGCGACCTTCATTTCTCCTTCTCTGTTTGGAGTGCCCAAAATCCAAGAGGCAGTCAGAGATGTTTTTTAGTTAAAAATTATTCAGAATGGTTAAGATAAAAGGCAGTATATACTTAACCGTTTGCGAATGACAACACAATCAAATTTTAACAATAACGAACGATCGATTCGAAAGGAACTCCTTATTTTTCAAGTAATTGGCAACTGTAATATTCTAAATATTATTTGATCATTTTATTATTATATTATGTAAACATTATTATATTATCTATGTCTGCATACATGAAAAATAATGAAAACAATAATAATAATTTATTTTGTTTTAAATTTTCACTCCAATAAATGTTTCTTTGTTTCCAAATCTGATACAAATGCACATATTTTTATGTGCGGCCCTCGAGATTATGATTTTTTTCCGAAGTAGCCCACAAGGTCATTTGGGTTGGACACCCCTGATCTAATTTGTATCTAAAAACTTTTTCTCTGACAATCGTCAAAAATACATTAAAAAATAAGTGACATTTCTAATTTTGTGGTAATATTGAAATATGAGATAAATGGGCCTCATTTACCTGCCCCTTCAGGCTTTTCTAAAATTAAGTAGGTATTCCTGAGCGGTGGGTTGAAAGTCTTTCAAAACAATGATTTTACTAATTCCTAATTTTTAATGTTATATTTTACATAAAGTAATATGTTACGCGCTCTCTTTCAGGTTACCGACTACGTTCGGAGCCGTGATTTTGCAAAAGCGTGTAAATGGATAGTATTTATGATATTTAGCGTCACTTAGATTAGAATACATGTATAAAATTGTTTTAAGGACATTATGACAAAAAAAAATTATTTCAGTACAATATTTTAACAAAAAATTAACTTAGAACAACCTTTTTTCCAAATGTTCTCCTTTTGTAAAAAATGCTTTTATTCTATTAATATTTTGCCTGTATATAGCTTAGACCTCTGTACAGAGGCTCAACTACAATTTTTGAAATGAATAACTTGGAAGTCGGTTTATCCATGTTTTACGAAAACAGAAGGGAGAAATTTTAAGAAAATACGCCGATAATTATTTCAAATGGTTGTAACTCTGAAAATAATGTGAGTTTTTCAAAAATCATAGTTGAGCCTCTGTACAGAGGTCTGAGCTATGTACAGGCAAAATATTAATAGAATAAAAGCATTTTTTATACAAAAGGAGAACATTTGGAAAAAAGGTTATTCTAAGTTAATTTTTTGCCAAAATATTGTATTTAAATAATTTTTTTTTGTCATAATGTCCTTGAAACAATTTTATACATGTATTCTAGTCTAAGTGACACTAAATATCATGAAAATAATACATTTATGCGTTTTTTTTAAAATCCTGGTTCCGAACGTAGTCGGATACCTTATGAATGTTGATGAAGATTTCAAACTCCAAGTTATCTGGCACACTTTTTACTAAAAACGATCGTTTCAAGGGTTGAAAAAGACCACAGTTTTCAGCTTCAAGAAGGAGAAAAGCTACTCACACGAGATCTCATCACGAGATCTCCCAATCTTTTAAGATTTATGAACTTAAAATTTGGCAAACTTATTCCTTTCTTCTTTTGTTGAATAGAGATCTTCTGAGAATACGGATTTTGCTTATATCGGCTCTCAAGCGAGGTAGCGGTGACGTTATGCATAAAAATTACTTTTTTAAAAATTATTACACCCACAGACTTGAAACTTGGCAAACGTTTATTTATTTATTTATTGAATATAGATTCGCTATGAATGAGTTTTACGGAAATCCACTCTCAAAGGGGAGGGGGGGGGGGATAACGCAACACATAAGAAAAATCTTGTTCATGAACTATTAGACTAATGCAGGGGTACTCAACCCTTTTTTTTCTGATGGGCCGCTTGAGGATCATGACAATGGATAATGACGGTAACTAATCATAATGATGAGGATAAATGGGGCTAGGGGAGGAAAAATGCTTTAAGACCAACATAATCTTGACAACATCTTGAAAGAGATCTTAGAGGGGAAATGTCATTGCATGATTCTTGTTTATTGGTATTTTTTTAAATACACACACACACAGCGCTTTCGTGACAAATCAAACAATTACTGATCCATGTTTGTTTTTCACAAGAAAATATTCAACCTCCCAATCGTCTTGAAACAATATATTTTCTTCAAATATTTTTCGCATGCAAGATATGAAATATAGTTAAAAATTAGTTTCAGCCATAAAATTGCCGTCACTCCACTGTTATCTGTTGTCACTAACCTTAACCGTTCCAAATAGAAAAAGAATATCAATTCGTACCCTACGACACCTACAACAAAAAGCAAAATTAACATATTTGATTTCTTAACAAATAATTTCCCACCAAATTTTTAACACAATGTTCTTAAATAAGTAAATTTCTCAGAGCAATGGGCAATGATAGGGCACTTAAAAAGGCTCGGTGGGCCGCATCGCTGGACTAATAGATTTTAAATTTGGCAAAAAAAATTCTCCTGTCAACTAGAAATCCACTAAGGATTTGTTTTCAGGGAATTGAATACCCAGGGGACATTATATATATAAAATTTCTCGTTTTTGAACCATTAGTCCTACACACACACACATTTGAAACTTAGCAATCGTGTTAATTTGGTCGAGAAGATATCCGATATCCATTAAAAATCAGTTTTGCGAAATTGACTCTGGGTGGTTATCGGAAGTATAATATACGTATGGTTCCATTTTTGAAATTCGTGTTCTTTTTAAATTAAGAATTGGCTATATAAAAATGTTTTTGGAATAAAATTGAAAGCTTAATACTAGAACTGTGAGATGTCAATAACTTAAAAACAATATATTTTACACATATAAAAATGGGTTTTTGTATATATGAGTGTGAAATCGCATCACTCCAACATCGTTCAACCGATCACTATGAAAGTTGGCATGTATATGTAACTTTTTGTGTGGAAGGTTTTTGTGCTATTCTCTTTGTCGCAGCTCTCCGCTATAACATATTAACTTCTGCACCGTTCAATCAATTGCCAAGATGCCAACATGCTCGCCAAAAATGATTCCAACTTAGGTCTATCGCCAACATTTCGTTATGTTTCTATTGAATCGTCATTATACTATAAGCAACGGTGTTGCTTTCGAATATTACAATTTTAACGTAAAATAAGTACAACAGAAAGTAATATTACGCATCTAGATATAGATTATTTACACTATTTTAAGCGTTCATTACACAAAATGTGCAACAATGTGTTACTTTTGCTGAGCAGAGATCAGTTTAGGAAGATGTTTTCAAAAATCGACCCACAAGGTAGTTACGGGGAGTTAAAAAAATACTTTTTATCAGCTATTAGATCTACAGACTTAAAATTTAACAAATATATTTTTTGTTGTTCAGCTGAGATATGAAAAAAGCTTTTTTTTTGTTTAACTTACAATTCACGTAAAACTAACTCATTAAAAACTTCTTTATCCTTCAATCCGTAGTGCTTAATTTTTCAATTCACCAGTGCTAAGAACGGGTATACACCAGTTATAAAGAGATAAGTTATAAGAGATTACCAGATATAAAGCATCATGAAATACCCTACGGACCGAGCGTGTATTATTGTTAGTATACGTAATCTGATAATTTCCTAGATTTAACAATGTGTTTTGCATTTTTTTTCTATGATTTGAATAATAGAAATTAGGGTACATTATCAGTTTAGTGTGTAGTTGATCGCTAGATTTATTTATGTTAAAATACATTTTCATAGATACGTATAACGCATAGTTAAGTATTGGAATTCATTTATACACTAAGAATATTTAAAAAAATATTTTAAATGAGTCTTTTATTAAAATAGGATTTGAAAGTTAAAAGCGAATGAGAGGTAAAAGAGAAAATTTCATTTGATATATCTAAGTAGATTAAATATATTTGTTTATTATATTAAAAGTATATAAATAAATACATTAAATTTGTAACAAAAGATTAAAGGAACTAAGAAAAACCATTATATTAATATTGTGCACATAATAATATAATCTTAATTTGTATCATTCTTTTGTTTCAATCTATTATTACAACAAGGTATAAACATTAAATATATTAGTCTTTAAAAGCATGTATACAGAAGCAATTCAAAGCGTTTTCAGAGTCGCTTAGAAATTTGACGTATGTTATAATTATTCAATAGTATACACATAAAGCTTAACTTTATTTAAGTCTCTTAGGTGAATAAATTCGGCAGAGTTTGTGAGAAATGTATTATATAAAAACATTTCGTGACTATTTTTATTATATCATTAATAAATAAATATGTTATGTCTCCTATTGTGTTATTTTGTAGGAAACACATATTATTGCTTCTACAGTATCGCGTAATAAAAATATACGTTTTTTCTGATGAAGTCTCTTGGTACTATAATGCATTATATAAACTTTACCGGATTCTTTTGCTGTTGTGTATTAACTGTTTCTTTAACTGTAATTGTGAATATAAAGGAGAAAAATATTGTTGTACGGATATAATTCTATAGATTGCATTCTTGTTACGTAATATTCGACATCCGTATTATAACTCTTTATTTAATAAACTTATTTTATTTTTACAACAAGTTCCTAAGGTATAACAAATAAAGAACATACAAAGGAACTACAAATCCAACCCGCGGGCCGCGATTTGTTTTCAATTTTGCTTCGCTGCTTTCAAGTTCTTTTACATCTTTTAAATTGTAATAACTACATTTCGAATGATAAATTTCATTGCTATATTAATTTTGTAATCAAAGAAAATACTTTTCCACTGAGCCTTTTATGACGAAAAGTAATATTGAAACACGCCATGTATGTTATTTTCTCTGCAGCACTTCTCTCCTTCCTGGGAAAATTTAATTTTACATGCACAGTTCGTTTTCCAGGGTAAAATTGAAAAATAGACTGATGGCTACCATAGATTTGAACAGGGCTACTAGACTGGTGACTTTACAATCTTGGTGAAAAAATCGATATCGCCAAGGAACCACTAGAAAGTCCTCTAGGATCGATCCTTCTAAAAATTATTGTGAGGCTATATAAAAATCGTTTGAAACTAGTCAATTCAGAAGAGGGCGCAGTGGAGATCAGAATCTGCTTGTACGCTGACTGCAGTAAAAAAAGAATTTATATTTGCTTGAATTTCTTCCAGTGGAACTGTTCTAAAGAGACGTTTCTGAAACGTTTTTAAATGTATCTACAACGAGTTCCTTTTGCACTATTGTAAATAATCTATTATAATATTTCTTTGTGTATATGTCGAAGAAAAATGATGAAATTATGAATTTCATCAAATACCTAAGAGATTATCAATTGACGGGAAATGTTAAAATAACGTCTCCTTAAGGTCATTTCCCTGATAAAAGTAAGGGATTTCAACAAACCTCTGATCTGTTTCAGTGAAATTATGAAATACAATTGCCAAGAGCTTAAGAGTGTTTATTTAATAAATATGGTGCACTATATTAAACATAGAAGAAAGTAGTACAACAATAATCAATGAAATACAAATTATTTATTCGAAACTAATTAACAAATTATTAGAAAATTAGGCTGGTATTTTTTTATGTGTAACATCTTTCCTTTCAGTTGTTTACTCACTAAAATATCAATCCCTATGTTAATCCTATGGTACCATTTTTTTTAAAGATATAGGGTTGATATTTAGGGGATAGATAGAGTACTACCTGTTTCGTTAGGAAGTACAAGGACTCGATCCCCCTCAGGTGTCTCCCCCCTTATAGAATTTGCCAATGCAAATACTGACTAGTTTTCATTTCATCATTTCACTGAAATAGTTCAGGGATTTGATAAAATCACTTACTTTCATCAGGGAAATGACCTTGAAGAGACTTTATTTTTACATCTCCCGTCAATTGATCAGCTCCCTTGGAAATTTCATGAAATTCCTCATTTCGTCATTTACCTGCAACATATGTACGTCAATTTTTTTCTTCGTTTAGTCATCAATTCTCTCTGGTTCATTTATAAATGTGTTATTATTATAACAATTGGAGTCATTGGCTACTTTTCCGCCGCACAAATTGGTAACAATTAAATTAAAAGGAAATTAAAAGAACAATTATAATTTTAGGGAGAAAATGGGAACCATATCAAGGATTAGTTCAAATGATTAGTATGTATGTACCAAAAACATCAACAGCAAAAAGTCCATCTTTTTATATTTATGAATTGCTTTCAATTTGCATACTCAATGAACTTATGAAAGATAAATTGAATTAATGATTAATATTTGAGAATGAGTTACTGTTTAATACGCTTATAAATAAATTAGAGTTATGAATGAGAGAGAATTAATGAATTCATAGTAATGAATTAAAGTGAATGAATCAACAATTAATACTTTTGAATGAATTTATGAATTAATACTTATGAATATATACATATACAGGGAATGATTTGAAATTTTTTTAATGCTTGATATTACAAAATATATTTAAAATTCTAAGTTCTATAGACTGATTTATATATTTTAATTAAGATTTTCATAAATTTAATAACTTTCAGTTTTAAATAGTTTTTATAATTTAAATATTAATACTGGCATTCCTCTGAAGAAGCCTTGTTGGGTTTCAACCACGGGCATTGCCAATAGCTGTTTTGTATTTTTAAGTAACAGAGATACAGTTTTATCTTTAAGAATTAGGCTATTTAACCCGGCATTCCTCGAGCGAAAAAAATGAACGCAATTTCACGCCCAGGGTATGTTGTACTAAAGGGGGTTTACATTCTGTTTTTACAAGTAAATTTTGCATACATACGTGAAAAAGGAAGAAAAGTAGGATATACAATATATTTATTACACTTTTCACTCGTAAATTTAGTTTTTCTGTCTTTTTATTAGGGTATTCAGTACTTTATTTATACACTCCTTTAGTTTTCATCTTGAGTAAGTGCGATGTTCACGTTTTTAAAAAAACACTTTGTAGAAGCATTGCTCTTGTGCTGGTTTCTACATTCTTTACATTCTTCTGTAAATCGAAGTCCAAAACACTTTAGAAATCAGCGTCTGGTTCGATGTTTAGTAGGTAGTTTCTGAGTACTTAACAAATAATTAACGCATTTATTGTCGTTCGCAACGTTCAACAACATAAAAAGTATTGTCCTAGGCTAACGATTACGTTTTCTAGCCATTGAATATGATGTGATCATTTTATCAATGACGAAAATTGTTCCCTCAATTAAAATATCTGGATCGATTTCAGTAGAGGAATCATACTTGGTGTTATACTCTTCATCATTCTATTCTTTATCATCATCCCCGCAAAGAGACTTTCTTATTCCAAAAATACTGTTGTGCTATATCTATTAAATACTATATCTATTAAATTAGTTAAATATCATATTTTTTCATCATAACTACAATAATGCGCCATAGCATTAAAAAGATTTTAAAGAGTGCTCATACATTTAGAACTGTAATGGCGATTCAAGCGCAGGGTACGACATACCCGAAAAGTTAGTATTCAAAAATACTTATTTAGAATTCGCCTCCAAGCTAAAGCCCTTCTAAGAATAAGTCTTTAAAGTCAGATACACACACACGAGAAACTATTCATTTCCTAAAAAGGTTTGGATGGATTCTTGAAAAAAGTTAGGCGGTGGGTATTACTTACCCTGCGCTAGACGTATTGAGTTAATAACCATCAAACGTATGAAAAAGATTAATATTACTTAACATCGATATATTATAAATTATATGGCCAAGTTTTGTATCATTGACAAGTTTTAGTCAGATAATTCTACAAAAAGTTTTTAAGTTTTGCTTATTTCTCAGTCCAGTGGGTAATGCGGGTGAACCAATCATTTGTAGGCCAAGAATGATTTTGGCGATTAAATTTTGTCGCCAAATATCGTGAAGTCACTTGGCGATAAAAATACGAGTCTAGGAAAATCTAGAAGGTTCGAGAATGATTACTTGATTAGAAAAGCTCAGAAATTCCTAAAAGTATCTTTCCGGCCTATTTATTGATGATGCAAAGAAGCAACATTGACGTAAAACTGGAATGTGCCATATACGAAATTGTGAATTTGAATTTTTGCGTTAAGTATTTGTATGGTTTTTGAATCTATGGTATATAGATTTGTTCGTTTGTGTGTTGTTTGATTAAAATTGGAAGGAAACTTACTGCTCTTATTAGGGATTTTCAAGAAAAATTAGGATTTACCCGGAAAGAGAACTTGGCTATTGATGGTGGGGACCTATTCTACTTTGAAAGTAAATCAACCGTATTACAATAATTTTGAGTTTCCCAACCTTTTATTCAGAACATCAAAACGAAAAATTCTACCTTTGGAGGATTTTGAGGGTTAATGAATGTTGATGCACTGATATCTTGCATATGTTTTTGTTTTTATGTTACTTTTAACCTTTTACCAGGAAGTGGTAAATATGCTTACCACCAAATTCACCAATCTCTTTTACCTGTCTAATTTACAATTCATTTTATATATTGTAATATTTCCAAACATATTTCATAAATTTGTTGTGTTTAATATGTACTGATCTTTCAGGAGTTTTATGGGAAATAATACGTAGAAATTCTTAATTTCATCATCATTTGAGAATACAAAATACTTCTAATTTACTATTCCTACATAAATGCCTTACAATTGTGAGTTGTGGTAAACGCTAAACAAATTCAGTTGTGATATTCCCACTAAACAAATGGGTCTTAAAAATAAAAGAAAGTATTATATATATATAAAAAAAAATTAAGTCGATTTCTACTTTCAGTGGATGAATAGAAAGTATTTTATTAACGATTGAAAATTTTAACAAGATATATGTAGGGAGAGAATGAACTAAAAATAGTAGGAATTGAAAACAGAGCACGATTTGTCAGAATTGTTGTAACAATGCACACCTAGTTTGGCTGAAAAACCTGTTTTCCATGCCAACTTTTGTCATTGTTTTAACAGTTCCATTGTTACAACAATAGAGACGAATCTAAGTTGGCATCGAAAACCGGTAATTAATTTAATTAAATTTAATTAATAAATTAATATTTGAAAAATTTGTATTAACATCCAGTGCTATCCATTACAAGTTAAAAAAATTTGAACTTGATTAGATAAATAGAAAGTATTTTATTAACGATGGAAAATTTGAACAAAATAAATATATATAGAGTGTAAGCTAATAGTAGAAATTGAGTAATTTCACCTAATAAGCTAAATTAATTCCTTTTCTTAAATCTATCTCGTCCCCATAAATACTTTGATGTACCATTGCTAAAAAATATAGCTAGGTAAAGAGTTAACTTACTAATATTTTTATTATATTAAAAAAATAAAGGAATAATTTTTAATTTAAGACAAAAAAAACTAATAATAGCAAAATCTTACTTAAAATAAAATATTGACCTAATGCTGCACTTAAATTTAAATACTTTAATAATGTGAAATATTATTAAAGTATTGTGAGTGAAATAATTTTTAATTCTCTTTCTTTTAATAAGAATTCCTTTCTAAGCGATGTTTTCTCTCAAAATAATGCTCTTAAATTTGATATTGATTTCTTATCTTAGATTTTTCTTGACGTTAAATCCGTGCTTCTCGAACTTTTTATACTTGGGACCCAATTTTCAAACATAATTTTCATCGCCCCCCCCCTCCCTTCCATACAATAACGATGTACTGAATTCAATAATAATATACTTTGACGTATAGCTAAAGTATGACTTCAATTATGAACCATTCAAGTTATAAAAATAAATATTAAATTTTGTATATAATTTTATGACATGCCTACAGTGTCACTGATAATCATTAAACTTGTTCTTAACTTTGTACTGTTAAATTAATTATGAAACACATTGCACAATACTGATACATTTATAAATGTAATATATCAGTGTAAATATGCATTTTATTTTTTTATTATGTTGGAATGTGTATTTTGCTTTGCTTCCTTTCAGTAAATTAATAATTTAAAAAAAAATTTTTTTTTTGTGAAATTTTTTTAAGCGCGTTTTGCTGGAGAGTGAACTTGAATGATGCGTTTCAAAAAGCCAAGCATTGTTACACTCGTAACAATGTAAGCACACACACTCTTTTTTTTGTCTTTGACTTTTTTATATACACGCGCCTCCCTTGTAGTTTTATCACCTCCCCTGGGGGCGTGCTCCACAATTTGAGAAACACAGCGTTAAATGAAGTTAGGTAGATTAATTTTATTAATGAAGTTTCCATCCTGAGATCTAAAGTAAATATTTTTAAATTTAGAAAAAGAACAAACATTTAAGATATTATAAAGTTAGTTTACTTTATAAATCTGTCTATTTTGAGCATGAAATGTTCCTTATGTTTTTACGATTGCTAACTACGCACAAGACTAAGTGAGGGATTTAAAAATGAATTACATAA